>JBBPBX010011939.1:0-26463 GCA_038048925.1 Garcialebias charrua | reverse complement strand
TTCCCTGATGCATGCTCAATAATCCAGGTAGAAAAATCTAAAAAAGCTAAGTCTGGTCCTCTGGACATTCAAAAAAACAAAACAAAACAAAAAAATTGTAGAAACGTTTCGTCTTTCGTCCGAAAGACTTCCTCAGTCTGAGCTGCTGTATTCAGCTCAGTCTTATAAATAGCACCCTCTCACAGTGGATCATCCTTGATAGAGAGGAACGATGGTTTGAGAGAGGAGTAAAGGAGGCCATCTTTGTGAAAAGAAACCGTCCATCATTAAACAGAGGTGGAGGCCTCCGGGTTCAACTGTCCCCCTCTTACAATGCTGTTATTGCTAGTATCACTCAGCCCTCTGTGAATAGCAAACAACCATCAGGGTGCTAACGATCCATCGTTAGGCTGATGGTCCTCCTTGATCATGTGAGCAGCTGGTTTCGGCTGTCATCAGCCAACTGGTTGATCCACTGTGAGAAGGTGCTATTTATAAGACTGAGCTGAATACAGCACCTCAGACTGAGAAGTCTTTTGGAGGAAAGACGAAACGTTTCTACAATTTTTTTGTTTGTCTTTTGAATGTCCAGAGGACCAGACTTAGCTTTTTTATAATTATGAATTATGTTACTACATGTATACTGCAAATATAATTATTTGTGACAGATCCATTTAGGCTTCTGTTAATTAAACTGTTGTTTTGTTGCTCATTTTGGACGCCACCTTAGCTTCTCCATGACGTCACAGATGTAAAGACTGGGCGGAGTGGGCTCTAATGGTTTTACTGTATATAACTCTCTGGGTAAACCCCACCTCGTGCCTCTTTGCTGCTGGGAAAAGTATAGAACATTAGTCGGCATCTACTTTAAGTCTTCAAGATACAGACCTTCATCATGTAAGAAATAAGAGCTGTTCGATATTAAAATACACAATGGAAGACGTAATGTACCACATGTCTTTCTCAACACATCATCTGTCAGATGAGAGGTGTCTATATCTGACAGATGAGAGGTGTCTATATCTGACAGATGAGAGGTGTCTATATCTGACAGATGAGAGGTGTCTATATCTGACAGATGAGAGGTGTCTATATCTGTCAGATGAGAGGTGTCTATATCTGACAGATGAGAGGTGTCTATATCTGACAGATGAGAGGTGTCTATATCTGACAGATGAGAGGTGTCTATATCTGACAGATGAGAGGTGTCTATATCTGACAGATGAGAAGTGTCTATATCTGTCAGATGAGAGGTGTCTATATCTGACAGATGATGTGAGCGCTCAGAGAACAGTCTTGCGTCACTCTCCAGACGCCGTTCTCAGACACCGTGGTGCATCCTGTAACCTGGATGCTCCCGTCCGGTTCTCCTTCTCCCCACTTGGTAAAGGTCAGAGGTCGGTTCTTCACATCGGACCCAAAGTTGCCCTCTGCTTTCTTGTTGTTGACACTGATCCAGGCTGTTCTGATAGTTTCACCGATCAGCTGAGTCAGCACGTTGTTCTCCTCCTCACTCTGGGGCAGAGCCAGCTCCAAACCTCGCTGGGAGCAGAACTGGACGGCCTTCAAGAACGAGTCTGTCTCCTTGTTGGACACAAAGTATTTCTGACCAACCCTCCTCACAAGGTCAAAGGTTATTGCTGAAACAAAAGAGAAAAGCAGGCAGTAAGTCAGAGATGAGTGCTCATGTAAACATCTGTTTAATCTTGTGGTATGGACAGTGAATGTAAAACATCTGTTTAATCTTGTGGTATGGACAGTGAATGTCAACACATCTGTTTAATCTTGTGGTATGGACAGTGAATGTAAAACATCTGTTTAATCTTGTGGTATGGACAGTGAAAACGTCTCCACAGCCTCATGAACTTTAGGTTTCCTCATGGACAAATGGAAACCACAGTCGACCATTGCTTCCTGTGACATATTTCCTGTTCAAGTCAAAGTAGAGAAATGTCATTTCCTGGTAAAATGCAGAGTGGACTCTTATTGCTGAATGAGTTTTGCTGAAAGCTGCTGAAGAAGTTGAAACAGCTAAAGAGCTTCTATTTTTAAACTGATGATGTGAGCTGAACTTGAACAGCTGACGTTTGTTGATAGCAGCAGAAAAACAGCAGAAATGTATAGAACAAGCTGAAATATGCAGAGAGGCTGAAGAGCTGACAAAAATCTGAAATGAAACCGAACAAAACTGAAATGAGCAACAAAAAGCTAAAACCAGATAAAAGGTGACTGAATATAAAAAGAGACTGGAATTAGCAGAAAAGAGCTGAAGAAGCCCTTTTTCCGCCTTTTTTTAATAAAAAAAATGTATTTATTTAAATTTATTCATTTCATCGGTACATTAAACCCAAAAGATAAAGAAAAAAACCATATCATAAATTTGTGAAAGAATACATAAAATGAAAGGTGGCAGAAAGAAGAAGAAATCTTATTTTGTCTGCCCATTTTTTCAAAAACAAAACAAATTATAACAATCAATTCAAACAAAAATCCTCCATAAATAACAGAGCAAAATAGTAACTTTTTACAATCAACAAATAACTAGAACATTAAACATTGACCTAAAAGTTTTAGTATTTTGTTAACAATTTAGTTTCGATTGTTTTTTAAAACTTAATCACAGAGTTTACATCTTTAATGTAATTTACAAAACCATTCCACAATTCAACTCCCTGTATTGAAATAAACCATCCCTTTAAACTAGTCCTATACATTGGCTTTGCAAAAATTTCACTTCCCTTTAGACTGTAGCAGCTTTCTCTCTTAACAAAATACATTTGAACATTTGAGGATTCTTATGAGGCCTATACACATTACTAACAAAATATTATAGTCCACCAAATCATAAAACTTCAGTACTTTAAGTTGTTTAAATAATATATTTGATGGATGACAATAAGGCTTTCTAGAAATAATTCTCACCGCTCTTTTCTGTAAAAGAAAATTGGATTTTGTTATACTTTTACAAGCTTTTCCTCAAACCTCCAGACAATAAATTAAATGTGGAACAAAGATTGTATTATAGAGCAAATAAAGAGCTTTATCATTCAACAAGTCCTTTACTGCAATAGATTTAGATAACTTAATCTTAAAATAACTTATATGATGTTTCCACGACAGTTTGTCATTACACCCAAGAACTTCACCTCACTCACTCTACTTAGCTCGACACCATCAATTGTGATAGAAAAATTATCAGTTTTTATATTACTAAATAACATATAATTTGTTTTGTCCAAGTTCAATGATAACTTGTTTAATTTAAATCAATTTTGTTATTTTACAATCTCCTTTTTTAGCAACTCGAACATTTGTTTCAAATCACTACCAAAACAAAAAAAAGTATCATTAGCAAAAAGAACAAAAATCTGTCAGCTGACAAAAATCTGAAATTAAACCCAACAAAACTGAAATGAGCAGGAAAAAGCTGAAACCAGATGAAAGGTGACTGAATATAAAAAGAGACTGGAATTAGCAGAAAAGAGCTGAAGAAGAAATATGAGCGATCACTTGATTTTCATCACGTTCATGAAGAACCTGCAGGTTTTTAACAACATGATGCAACAGTGTGTTGTTTAGTTAACTGTAAAGACTTGAGCACTTACAACGTGCTGAGGTGAAAAAGGTGAAGTTATAAACTCAACACTGAAGAATTATTTAATTATTAACCCTTTACGTGCCTTTACTTCCTGGGATGCTCATACATAAAGTTAAAGACCGTGTAAAGTGAATTTCAATATTTTCTTCAATAAACATTATAAATGTCATAATTGTAATCTTGTAAATGAGTAAAAAGTCTCAAAATTGTAGCTCAATTAATTTTGGAGTTATAGATCAAACTTTGTTTAAAGATATGTCTGTTTCAGGATTTTTTAGGCGTGGTTTAAATGTGACCGCGTTTCGTCACGCGGTCTAAAGCCCCACCCCCTGCAGCTCCAGCCGTATAAATTAGTTTTTCGCCTCGGTGGATCCGTTCACTCGCGAATCGCAGATAGCATCAGATAGCAATAGCATAGATATTTTGTTCATTGTTAGCTAGCTAATCAATTATGCCTCGTTCCTGCATCTTCCCTGGATGTCGCAATGGTCAGGGCACCCGCTACCGACCGTCTCCCTCCAGGACACCGCCGCCGCCTTTCCTGCACCTGACGGCGGGATAATGTCGCGTCCAAACTTAGTAAGTTGCCGTTTGTGCTTATTATTTTAAATAATCTAAGTGTTGACCATTTAGTGCACAGTAACTACCGAATGTAATAAATGTACAAATCATAACGTGTTTTTATACTGCGTAGTTTTATACAGAGTATCTGTAATAGGTGTTTCTTTTCTTTTGTTCTTTCTTTTTTCTTCTTTTTTTTATTGCTAAGCCTGTGCCCTACAAGTTCACAAGCTCCTTTTTTGCTAAGAAAATGCGACAGGTCCATTGCATACTTAGTTATCAACGTGATTACTCTTTATTTTAATCACCAACACAGACCCCGCATGCGATGTGACCGGGTCGGACCGGGTGCAGCGAGTCCGCTCATCTTCTAAAATAGCGCTTATTATTAAACACATAACAGCGGAGTTATGAATTATAGTTGTGTCCTCAACTTTAAAAACAAAACCAGAGTTGTTTGTGCACTAAAAACAGCGTAACTCTTGGAAAAATGAGCTGCTGTTACAGCCAGAACTCAGATAAAAACAGAGCAGGTTTACTGCTGCACCTGTCTGCCTCTCCACACACAGCTCAGCTCAGGGTGCAGGACACGGGCGCAGTACTGCGCTGAAACCACGCCCACGCGCTGACACGCCCCCAGCGTTTCAGACCAGGGCACAATTATGTTTTTTCATTATTTTTGAGACTTAATTTTATAAGGTAAACAATGTTTTTAATCAGTCAGATTTATATGGGTGATTAATAACACATATTTATGCCGTGTGACAAACTCAAAACACAAATTTAATTTTACTTTACACAGTCTTTAAAGGTATTGTGACATGATGTTGGAAATTTGCATATTTGTCAGAACATATATATCTTATATCATTCAGCTCTGTTCGTTTTTGCAAAATAAATTATAAATATATTAAAATTTCATTCCAAGTTATGTTAGTTTTTTCTCTGGGACACGCCCCTAAAAATCCGCGCATTTCCGCAAAACGTCATCAGTGACGTGACAACGGGAAGGCACGCTCCAACGCGCATTTAAATAATAATGGCGGAGCATGTCCGATTGCGTTTGAGATCTATCATTTTAAAACAGTAAATCATCCAAAACTCTCATTAATAAACCCTCCCCGAATAAAAATAAATTACAGATGTTACCTGATCGCGCAGACATAATTTAAAAATACATAAATAGCAACGTGGCCTGTATCTCGGCTAGTGTGTTAGCAGCTATCTCGGCTTAGTCCCGGTCGCGTCTGAGATCTATCATTTTAAGACAGTAAATCATCCAAAACTCTCATTAATAAACCCTCCCTGAATAAAAAAACTTACTGATGTTACTTGATCGCGCAGACATAATTTAAAAATACATTATTAGAAAAGTGTGTGTGCTACTGATTCGGCTAGCTTGTTAGCAGCGAACATAAAGAATCTGCCGTGATAATTGGCTTTATACACTCACAGTGTATAAAGTAAAACAACATGAACTCACGTAAAATATATAGTTTATAATCTAAAACACTACACACCTCCGATTATGTTTACACAAAGACTTACTCATCTCCTGGACAGTCTTCCGATGGTCCCTGCGTTGTTTCGACATGGTAGCTCCTGTGGGACTTTCTTCTGTAGATTTTCTTTTAAAAATAGTAGGAATAGCATCCGGTTTTAAAAGTCTTCTGAATCTTACTGGTAATCCTAAAGATTCTTTTATACCAGGTGCTGAAAACAATCGGCAGTGAAATGGTCGCTGCAGACATACGACTCTTAGTAGGAACCCACCGGTCCTTGTCTGGTCCATTCTTGTCGAAGTTTCTCATCTTTTGGAAATTTGTGAAGAATCACTTGTTCACTGCTGATATTAGAACACCCAAATGCGTTACAACGTGACGGCATTTTTCAAGTTACACAAATAACAGAGGCGATCCTTCAGGAAATGAATGTGTATGGCAAGCAGTTAACACACCAAACAAACGTGCAAGGCAGGCTCCGCCTTATGCCCAGTGCCCACATGTACGTCACATGAAGTTTTGCATAAATTCTCGGATTTCTAGGGGCGTGTCCCAGGGAAAAAATTACCATAAATTGGAATGAAATTTTAATATATTTATAATTTATTCTGCAAAAACTAACAGAGCTGAATGATATAAGATATATATGTTGTGACAAATATGCAAATTTCCAACCTCATGTCACAATCCCTTTAAGAACAAACTTACCGTGGTTTAACTGTGCCGTGGTCCTCATCAACGTGTCGAGATCCTTTCTTAAAGAACCAACATGATCTGGAACAAACAAGTTCAACAACCAACGTTTGTTGAGTTGTACTGTAACAAAAAAAATCTGTTATCCCCTATTTTAAAATGTACTCAGTTATTGTAAATTACTGACCCTTTAACTGCAAATTGTAAAGTATTTGGACTTAATATAAAGTGTTCTGACTCATACAGGACGTGGTAAATCCTACAAGTTCTAACAGGCGGTAGGTACACCGATGTCACCTGGCACAGAGGGATTTGGATTGTGAATGTTTGTAGTTTTCAAAACGAATGTTCATCTGGACCGGACTTGAACCGGGAGTGCAAGAAAACCTTAACGTTTTCAGAGCAAGAAACTCAAGTGGGCAGGAGTTACACTGAGGAGAAGAACACGGGAGGTTTCTGGCTTGTCTGAGGCGGAGCACAGTGACAGATCCTTGTGAGTGAAGGAAGCAATTTTATCCACCACCAGGAGCAATGGAGGAGCCAGGGGGTGGCCAATGGTGGCCCAGACCACCATAGATTAACCTTGGGCCCCCACAAGACCCACCACAATCATTTGAGAAATCTGTACCTTTAAACAATATAAAAACTAGAGAGCAAAGTCTCAAATGAGCAGTGTGGCTGGTTTACATATAAATGGTGGTGGCCATCTTGGATTTTGACTGACAACCCAACTTTCAATAATTACCTTACCTACGTCTAGATGCAGCGTCACATCTCATCGCCTCTTTGCTCCGTGAGGAGACAGAAATTATTCAACTGAACTTCTGATTTGTTTTCAACAAAAGTAAAAAGTAATCTATTCTCATTTAATACCTGATCATGTGAGCAGCTGGTTTCAGCTGTCATCAGCCAACTGGTTGATCCACTGTGAGAAGGTGCTATTTATAAGACTGAGCTGAATACAGCAGCTCAGACTGAGGAAGTCTTTCGGATGAAAGACGAAACGTTTCTACAATTTTTTGCTTTGTTTTGTTTTTTGAATGTCCAGAGGACCAGACTTAGCTTTTTTAGATTTTTCTACCTGGATTATTGAGCATGCATCAGGGTATTAATGTCTTTGCGTGAGTGCAGCTACAGTGTGCGCTCTCAGGACATGATTACCTGCAGTGTTCCGTCAGTGAGGACTGAACTTGGAAAAAGGGCCTTCTCCTATTCTGCTCCTGCTTCATGGAATATCTTACAAAAAGATCTGAAGCTCTCGACCTTGACTTCTCTAAATGGTTTTCAGAATCTGTTGGAATCCTGGCAAAAACCAATGCAGATTTGTTCCTGTCTTTGATTTTATACGTCTACCTTATAATGTTTTGCTAGTTTTTTGATACTTTGTTAAAAAAAAAAAAAAAAAAAATCTTTTGTTTTTTTCTCTCTTTTTGTTTTCTATTGTTTATTGTTTGTTTGTTTATTGTTTAATGAAATTCTATCACTGCTGTTCATTGTTCTTTAGTTTTAGCAGGTCGCTTTCGTAAATGAGCCCATGAGGTTCAAAAGATTTACCTGACTAAATAAAGGTTGAATGAATTAATACCTAATTATTTAAACAAATGACGTTTGACAGATTTGATAGTTGCAGTGTGAGCTCTGCTTCCATGTTTTCCCACAATCACCTGTCAGCGCATTCACCTTAAACTAAATCTTTGTGTTTGACGTTTATTTTACCAGGTGAAATGTTTGACAACCAGTTGTCACTGACAAACATGACCTGTATATGATAAATTAGACACAGTAACAAAACTCAGAACTTGAAGCCAAAATGAATTTGTGCTCTCCGGTCAGCTGATTGCAGTAAAAGTTATTTCTCTTTAAAACACTTTTTAAACTCTTTCAAGATGTGGATTTTTGTTGATTTGGATCTTACCTCTACGTTCAAATTTTTTTGGTGTAGTTATTTTGTGGTATGAATGTGCAGGTGGGACTTTCCCCACGTCCCCCGTGCTCAGACTCTGGCTCCAGAAATACAACCACGTATCATCCACATATCAAATACATCAAAAAGCTGACATGGCAGCAAACTTACAAAACATACTCAGGATAGGATCAGACTGGCAGGACGAGACAAGCAATGCCCAACGACAAACTGACAAAGGACAAGACTCAGACAGGCTTACCGTATTTCCCGGAATATAGGTCGCACCGGAATATAGGTCGCATCGGAATATAGGTCGCATTGTCCAATTATTGCCAAAAATTTGGAAAAATCCATATACTGTACAGGAAACCCGCGAGTTACGAACGAGTTCCGGACCTAAGGACCGTTTGCAGCTCGATTCTGCCATAGCTCGGGGGTAAAAATAACGTCTTGTTCGTAGGTCCTGGTTTCATTCGAACGTCACGGAAATAACGCTAACGGAGCCCCGCGCACACATTTATCGGCATGAGACTGAACAAGTGGACATACTGGGCCATAAACATGCACAGAACTTTATTTACAAACACTTATCTAACACATTACACCACACATTCATCCATAAACACACACAGTAACTGTACAGCATGTACAGTAGTGTGCAGTAATGTTAAACATTGCTATTCAGCACAGCACATTCAATACTGTAAAATTATTACAGAATAAAATAATAAATTAATACAGAATAAATAAAAATATAATTTCTTACTTTGAGATGGTCAAAGCCGACATCTTAGGTTGCCATGCGTTGATGTTGTCGGGCCGAGCAGCGAACCACGGCAGCTGCTCGAGGCCTGTGTTAGCTTCTGCTAGCTGCATGTTAGCCAGGCCATGAGCTGGTGTTCACGTGGCGGTGCGGCGCATGACTGAGCGATCGGCGATCGATCCGCGGCTGCTGCTCCAGGCTGAGACGTCCACAGAGTTCACAGAGCAATTCCAGCCAGTAATTTATCCATATGAGGCAATCCTGGAACAAACACAGTCCTCACAGCCAGCTGCCGGGACCACACAGACCTACCTAAAATGGCTGCCGGGGCATTTCCTGGAACGGCCGGAAGTTGCGCAATTATGAGAAAAACTTATCATTTTTATTAAAAATATTATTTATAAAGCCTTTAAAACAACCACAGCTGCAACAAAGTGCTGTACACATGAAATTAATAACCATTAAACACACACAAAAAAACGATTTAAAAAAATTTTTTTTTTTTATTAAATTATTAAATATGATACGTTCGTAGGTCCGGGTTGCCGTAGGTCGCGGGCACCGTAGGTCGGGGGTTCCCTGTACGAGTCGCACCAGAATATAGGTCGCACCTACGTCACCGCTGACGTGACGCGTCACCGCTGAGTCAACACGGAAATGTGGACCAAGTGTTTAGCTCTGCTGCAAATGTCTGCCACAGGAGCGCACAGCAAGGCTTTAAGAAGATTAACACTTAAAAACAATTATTTGTTTGATAAAAATTATAGCAAATATGTGTCTGAGCTGAACTTTTCCTTAATAAATGAACGTAATTGTGAAATGAGCTGGATTTAAAAATTTGTTTTGCTACGTCTGATGAAACAAAACGTGCGAAAGTGATAAAAAGCCATAAATAGGTTGCACCTAAATATAGGTCGCAGGGCATGAGAAATAGACAAAAAGCCACGACCTATATTCCGAAAAATACGGTAAATACACAGACAGACAGGACGTGATTACAAACAGCTGGGAACGGATAGTGATAGAACGGATAATCAAGAATAATGAGACACACAAGTGTGCACAGACAAGGAAGGCCCACTAGATGGAGCCATCCCTACAAGCATAAATTAATTAGGAGGCTTCAATAAATAATAATGACCTCTTCCACACATGAAAACTGATCCAGGTAGTCCCTTTGTTCCACGTGCTCCAGGTGGTCCTTGTAGTCCTGATGGTCCTGGCATTCCAGGAAGTCCTGGAAACCCACGTTCTCCCTTAATTCCTGAGTACAAAAAAAAAAAAGATTCATAAAATTACATTTACAATTTGCAGTATTCATTAATAATGTAGTAAACTTTGTCAACTAAAGTTAGTTTTCTCATTAGATCAGATTATCAAACTGAAAGCAAAAAAGTTAGACTTCCTAACTGTGAAGACAACAAAACCTGTTCCTGTTACCTGGTGCTCCAGGAATTCCTGGAAAACCTGGATCTCCTTTTTGTACGGAGCCCTTATTTTTCTCCTTTGTAAAAGTCATTTCCCTGACTGTGGCTTGCAGACACCATCAGGAAGAAAACAATGAGAAGATAAAGCTTCATCTCTTCAATGCAGGACTCTGTTAAAAATATTTAAAATTAATTTATTAAATAAACCTTGTTCCCACCAAGTTTCTGTTTAAATTATGTTTTCTTTTAATTTAACTTTATTTGTGAAATGACCTCATCTAGTTTCAGTTTTCTATAGACAGTAACATTTGTGAAACACTTCCAGTAATTTTCATTTAGTTGAACAAACAGCTTACAAAAATTAAACCAGCTCCTCGTTTTTATACAGTATTTAAAGTGATTTATTTCTGTTCTAATGATTTAAAAACTCACCGTTTGAACAGGAGTGTGTCTGAATGTGCTGCGTCCTCGCTGCTTTCACATCAACAGGATGGGAAGAGCAGACTGAAGTGAGATTAATGAGTTTCAACCTTCAGGAAAACATCATTATTCAGAAATGTGTTCTCAAAACATAATAACCAGAGCCAGAACCTCCTACGCTCTCAGCTGGTTCTTTGTTTTAAGGAGCGATTGTATTCTCCAGTTTTAGCTTCTCTCCATTGGCTCCCTGTCAAATCCAGAATTGAATTTGTAACCCATATAATTTTGACATATTTGAAGGGTAAATGTTTTCTTTTATTTAGTTGCGGTGGCGCCACTAGATGTTACATTCCAAGGAGAAGAAAACAGTTCCAGAATACAACATGTGCAGACCACATGGTGTGAGAGTGATGAAACGAGCGGAGTTATTGTTGAAATAAGGGAAAGAAAGTAGAGCTGGAGTTTTGCTCCAAAGCTGACTGAGGTGCTGGGGCCTCATGTACAAAGACTTGCGTGGATTTCCTACTGAAAAGTGACGTACGGTCAAATCCAGAAAAGTGTGTACGCACAAAAAAATCCAGATGTATCAAACTGTGCGTACACCGGAATCCACGCACATTCCTTTTGTACATCACAACCAACGTGGAACTGAGCGCACGTGAGACACCTCCCCTGACACGCCTTCATTTACATATGTTAAACAGATGCAAATTACTTCCTGCATGTGTGAAGGACATGTTTGTTTGATCCCTGCGCGATCAGAAATCATTTCTAGATTCAGGAAAATAATGAATTTAATATAATATGAGTGAGGAAAAAATCCTAAGTAAGAATAGTAATAAAATGTGTTCATCACGCAAAGAACGAGTGATTGTGTGTCGGTATTTGTGTGTGCGCGCACCCTGCTTTGGTGCGCAACCGGCTCATCCATTCATTCTGAGTGAAAATATTAACTTTGCGCACGAGTTTATTACCATAATTACTGTAAACACAGAGGAACTTGGATGTTTGGTTGAACATAGATCTTTGTTTATTTAATAGATGATATGAAGAAACGAGTCTCTGCGTCTCAGTGGAGAGTTTTCATGACATGACGTGATGTTGGAGTCTCCAAACGCTGCGCGCCCCGCAGCCTTGTGCGCAATCTGTTTGTCTGTGAAGCTTTCACTCTCCTACAAGTTATATATGGTGTACTTTCACGTGTCATTTTGGAGAAATCTACAATAAACGCAGATTATGAATCACCTCCAGCTGCCGTGTGAGGGTGCGCGCGCGCTCCAAAGCGCGACCACTCAGCCTTTGGAATCATATAGATGAGACCATTCTATTGGACATGATCCGGCTTTGTGTGGACTGGAATGGCACAGTCCCGATCGACCTGCCAGCTCCCTCTGGAAAGCTCGGGAACAGTTTGATCGCTGCTTCTGCACGCGTTGTGCACGGTTCCTGCGTTGTGCTCCAGAGCGCAGTGCCAAAATGAAAAAGGATTATGAGGAAACGGCTGATAAGCCATATCATAGATCAGAAAATTATATCTGTTTATAAATAAATGCTCTGCGTGTTACACTATCTCCAGTAAGGCTGAATCCGTTCCTGTTACAGCAAACCCTCGACCTACGTCACCTGCGACCTACGGCAACTCAGACTTACGATTTTATCATATTTAATAAAAACATGATAAAAAAAAATATATATATTATTATTATTTTTTTTTGTGTGTTTAAATGTTATTAATTTCATGTGTATAGCACTTTGTTGCGGCTGTGGTTGTTTTAAATGGCTTTATAAATAAAGTATAATTATTAATATTTCGTTTTTAATTACAATCTGATCGTATTTACGCAACTTCCGGTCGTTTCCGGTCGTCATGTTACAACCGGTGCGGTCAATGGAGGAGCTCCAGAGGCTACTGAGGACCGTGTGTCCGTTCAGGGTTGCCTCATACGGATAAATTTGCTGGAAACACTCGGCCAACTCTGTGGACGTCTCAGGCCCGGAGGAGCAGCCGCGGATCGCCCCGCGATCGGCGGCCACAACGCCGCCCGACATGCTAACGACAGCAGCTAACAGAGCAGCTAACACAGGCGAAGACACCGAGCCGACATGCCGCGGAGGAGCCATCTGCGGCCGCGAGCTCGCCGCAAATGTCCGCCTGGCAGTCGGGGGACACCGAGCTAACGCGGAGATACAAAGCCGACAGCCTTTTTGAATGAACTGACATGCTAACCAGTGCTGCTACTGGCGCGGCCTAACCGTAGCTAACGCCGAGCAGCTGTTTTGGAGGGAGGAACATCGCGGAGAAACGGCTTTCAGTAAGTTTTTTTTTCTTTCTGGCTCCAAATGTATGAAGTTAAGAAGCTAACAGTCATTCTTTTAAACAGTTTTGACCACGTGTGTGCGTGTGGAGCGTAAGGAAGCTGTGGGAGCTCTCACCCGAGCTGATGCTATAAGACGAAGGCAGGCTTTGACCAGCTCAAAGTAAGACATTATATTTTTTTATTATTTGTACAGTACTGTATTCATTTACTGTACAGTTCTGTGCATGTTCATGGCCTAGTATGTCTCCTTTTTCAGTCTCATGCCATTAAATATGTGTGCGGCGCTCCGTTAGCGGTATAGCCGCGACCTATGTCAGAAACGCGGACCTACGACAGGCAGGTGTTTTTGGTCCGCGAGGTACGACAACATCGACCTAAGTCACACACGTAGGTCCCTATCCCTGACGTAACTAGAGGGCTACCTGTAAATGTATTTGTTGCACAACTTTGCGCGCCCTTTATTTGCGTCCATGTGGATGTAATAATTGTTATCATGTGTGTTTGGTGGGAATATTAATCATTTTCACATCATGAACAGTTAATAATAATAATAATAATAATAATAATAATAATAATAATAATAATAATGAATTCAATTTATAACGCACTTTTCATTAATGAAAATCTCAAAGTGCTACAAGGTGCAACATAATTGAATGTCAATAAAACAAATAATAAAACAATTAAAATCAACAACAGTATCAGCTAAGATCAAAAGTAGAATCATGAGGAGGTAGAGTATGCTCGGTTGAAAAGAAAGGTCTTCAAGCCGCTCTTAAAGTCAACCACAGACTGTGGGGCTTCAGTTTCTCTGAATCACCTGTAAGTGTCGCCAAAGGAACAAGAACCACAGAAACGTGCGTACGCCTGCTCGGGAGCTGGCGTGGAAATGTACTTGGATGCGCACATATTCACGTTCAGTTCAGTTTTGATACATACGGGGTTTTGCGTGGATGGTGCCGTACGCAAGGTTTTTGTGCGCACGCACGGTTGATACATGAGGCCCCTGGAGAGGAGAATTCATCCAGTTTATTCTTTTGATTTCTCCACTGAGTGTTTGAATTGTATTGATGTTCACTATATACGTATTGCTGTGCTAATGCTTCTCGCAGCTTAAGCTATATTACAACGAGGAAGCTCAGTGTGATACTAAATCATTTTCTACAGTTTCTATGAACTCTCAAACTTAAAACCAACCAGAGGAAAACATGAAACTACTGTAGTGAACTTTATTACAGAAATAAAGTTACATGAAGGGTAATTACACTGCTTTGTGCTATTGGATTTTGTACCTGGATGATTGAGCATGAACTTTCTTGCTTTGAACCACTTTGGCTGTGGCTGCCTGCCTGGGGGGAGTCGACGAGGGACAGGACGGCCTCCAGAAACCATCTTCAGCAAACTGGTTGGTCCACATAAAAGTGCTATATGTAACTTTTCTAAAAATATATTTTTAACATATTTCTTCAGTCTGTCACTATCTCCTGACAGACTGGTGTTAGACAAGTAATCTCTGAAAAAAACTATAGTCATCTGGCTTCTCCAGGTGGTACTAAAAGCATTTCTAAAAACCCACAGTGACCCGCCGTTAACCAGCCAATAAAAACAGAGTTTTGTTCATGAACGAGCTTGTCACGCCCATCTCCCGCCTGTCCCAGCCCGCAGCGCGCATCCGCGCACGTTCTCGTTCAAAGGATTGCAAAGCGATGCAGGACTGTTTTGTATGTGACACAAATGTATTAAATTCCCCTTCTTCATCCCTGATCTGGACTTTTCTTTTTTTTTGTTGCCAAAAGTCAAGTGATCGCTTCTTCCTCCGCTGACTCCATGACTGAAATGATGAGGAAATGAATGAATTTGTCACGAGCGAATTTAACTCGGGTTCAACGTGGCTACGCGAGGCTCTGCAGATTTCCTGGTGTTCTGGTGTGCTGGACCAGCGCTCCCTGTTGATATTTTATTTTTTAGAATGTTTTATTAACATATAAACACAGAACATCGCAGCGGCTGCAACAAAAGCCAGCTGCAACTTGTGCCTTTTTTCCCCACTCGACCCGTCAATCAATTCAGTACGCGCATAGAGCGGCGTTCGGCCCAACACAGAGCTATACTGCAGCCTTTAGCAACATTCCTGCTTGACAAGTAAGTGTCTTTGCTTGAATCATTTATTATTAAAACTAAACAATAAAGATAACGAAGGTTACAGTATCACATGCGCGTTCATGAGACAGGCCATGCTGTGGGGGGAGGAGCTATAGAGGCTGAGTTGCAGTTCAGCCGAGAGCAACGGGGAGGGACCAGAAAGGTCTCTGTTCAAAATTTTTCTATGTTCCAGCATATTCCAGAAACTACATATAGCACCTTTAAGGTGTTTACTGCTTGGTGGGGAAACAGTTTGCTGGAACTCCTCTGACTGATGAAGCCCTCTGGATAGAGGGTGAAACATTTCTATAAAAAAGAAACTGTCCAGATGACCCGACTGAGAATTATTGGATTTGGTACCTGGATGATTGAGCATGAACTTTCTTGCTTTGTGCTATGTTAATGCCAGGTGAAAAAAAGTCATGTGTAAAGGCCTCTGAGTTAGGTTAAAGCTAGAATTGTAGCTATAAACTATTTGCATATTTAACATTTGGAGTGATGGATATTCCTCCTTCCTGTGCAGGTTGGTTTCTAAGTTCACCCTTGTTTTATGATATTCTAAATCAACCAAAATGTTTTATCATATTTTAAATCAATTATCAGGCTCGTGGAAAAGATCGGCACAGCTGTTTAGAAAAACACAACAGACAGACTCTATTAAAAATAATGATGTGTCATGACATTTATTTAAAAAGTCTGTGACAGAAAAAGGAAAAACAACAAAACAAACAAAGTTGTACGATCACCTCAGATGTACAAGTCATAACACACACAAACAGTTTTGCTGCTAAGATCAAAATGTCTGTTTAATCTTGCCACAGTAAAACTTAAATATAAATACACACACAAGGCATTGATGTAAAATACATTATCCCTCACCTTGACGCACAAACTGGGAGAGCCTCACAGTTTGGCGGGAATACACATCAACGCAGCCGGACATCTGATCAGGACTCGCGGCAGACTCTCAAAAATGTTCATCTGAGCGCTCCTCATTTATACCTTGAAGTGTGCGTGCGTGTACGTGCGTGCCTTCACTCACTCTAGCAAAACATGCTTTCAACTCCATGGTAACTTGGGAGGATTTCTTCCAAAAGGTCGCCCTGCTCCTAACCTGAGCTGTGCTCCATCTCTACTGTCACTGATAAACATATTTTTGAGATCCGTGTATGCACACCAACTCACTCCCTTTTTCAGAAGAAACTGCAGGTTTGTGAGAACCAACCATCCATCAAAGGCCGTATGACTGTTCTGAGAAGAACGGGCCCTGTCCTTCAAAGAAATTCCAGGCCCTTAAAGCAAAATTACACAACCCTTCTCACTTCAAGGCCAGTTTAATGAATACATAATATCATTCAGCTTGACACTAGTAAAAATTGATAAACATTAGTCAGGAAAATACTAATACTAAAAACTCTTATTCATTCCACCCTCTGATTTTCTGACTAATTTTGAAAAATGTCTCCTGTCACCTCATGGGACATTTAGCAAAGCTCTACACACCAAATTTACTTGGTCCCCCTCACTTATAATCTGTTCCCATTATCCAATAATAATATCCCGCCTCATCCTAAGGCCGTGTAATCCAAGTATATGATCTTGTCTACAAAGCAAAGCACTAAAAATAACTACCAGTCTCACTATAAGTTCAATCTTCATTCTAAGGCAGTGTTATAGATCAATCTACACATATGATCTTTTACTCGGTTCAATAAAAAAACATTTTCACAAATTACACAACGCAAAGCACTAAATTAGCCGCATGTAAAAAAACTTTACCCTGTACAACATGCGAACACTACCAAATCGGACAGTCAGACTTATGAGATCCAATCATAAGTTTTGACACCATGGATCCGTCCAATGCGCATTTTGGAAGGATCCAGAGAGCAGAAATTGCCAATTAGTCGATCAATAAGTCTCATCGTCCCAACTCCCACGAGTGTACAACATATTCATCCAGAAAAAAGACACCTAGATATTTTTGAGGACAATTTTACTGTCCAGTCACACAACATCCTGTTTCTGGTTAAAACATGGATTAATACGACCTGTTTGCAGCACATATACCACTCCGTTTATAAGCTGTCTGCACATTTGCATGTCATAGGTCAAAACATGATACTTTTACACTGTGGTTGTTATAGTGTTATCATATTTCATCACTTCAGGTTTAAAAAAACAAACAATCAGTGAACATCAGAAATGTTCACCACTCACGAAGGTCCTTCGTTGGCACCATCCTCTGGAACCAGCTTGCATAACACCTGCAATTTCTAACTGTCTTTTTATTCACATCTTCTTGCTAAACAGACCATTAAAGTTGCGATGCATAAGGTCGTTGTACTGGAATGTCACAGTCTTTGGACACCTTCTGCTTACATTCGTTACCAGCAGGACTGATTCACATGACATTTGAAGCCATCCTGTTTTCTCAACACGGTTCATTTTGTGGCAAGGACCCTCTCTGTCCTCCTTCAAGACACGTCTTGGCGTCGAAGAGGTGGGGTCACCAGCAGCACTGTGACACAGATGAACGTGAACACCACCCTCAGGTGCTTTGGACACCCAGCAGCACTGTGGCACCGATGAAGTGATGACCCAGCATGACACCAGACACCAGTCTCAGGCGCTTTGGTCACTCCCGTCGTCCTCTGCGTGCCACTGTTTGTCCCATCAGACAGACAACGAGGAAAAGCCACGACACCAAGCTGTAACACAATAAAATGCTTTTGAAATAGAATAACAATCTTCTTGACCTGTTCAACTCGGCTTTCCTCCAGATCACAGCAGTGACTTTTTGTTTTTCTTCTTTTCCTCCGCCCCTGTCTTTTCACTCTCTCAACCTCCTCTCTGAGCTGATATCTCCTCTCTGTTATGTCACAGCTCCTCCTACAGGAGGTGTTCCCTCTCCATCAGCCTCCACTACTCCTCTTAAAACATAACACCTCCTTTTGTTCCTCCAGCAAGTGCAGATCTAAAACTCGGTTGGGGGTGAGGCTGCGTGAAACACATCTGATCTTTGTCTTACTCACAACGGAGGGAGAAAGAGCTGCTGCCGCTCCGCTGTGCTCTCTCTCACCCCCAACACATTCCTGTTCACCCTCTTTTTCACTCCAGCTGACAGCTTGTACAAAAACTTGCACACGTTTTTTCTTCTTCTTCCTCTATTTCAGTCTCTCAACCACTTTCCTCATGCTTTCTTCACTCTGTTAATTTTCCTCCAACAAATCACTCTTTTTCACGTCAGCTGCCCAACTCATCGACAACAACTCGTACACACTTTTTTCTTCCTCTCTTCAGAACAAAGACATGAGTCGTTCTCAACCACTCTCGTTCTCTCTGTTATTTTTCTTAGGTGCGCACATGCACCTCTGAAGTCTTCCAACAAATACACTTGAAACTTTTGGACAACTTTTTGGCCTGCAGGAATTTCTTAACAAGCTCTGTTCCTTATCAAGCTGTGCATTCTCTTCTACGCGGCTGCACAGACACACACACAAGCATCTTTTCCTTTCTCTTAAACTTAATCGTCTCAAAGCTGGACACCCTCAAAAATCACAGCTGCTTCTATTTTTTTCAAGCTGCTTTTTAACTCTAACTGAGCTACAACAAGGATATTTTCCTACCCTGTAACAATACTTCTGTTATTTCCCCCAAACTGCGCACACAGCAGCACCCATAAACAATTCATCTGGGCTTTCTTGCTTCTCGTCGTGCAACCTCCCACACACGGCTGCAACTCTTGCACACACACCACCTCAACTGCTGTCAAAAATAAATCTCCTGACTTATCACAACAAGGGTTTTTTCCTTTTAACCATGGTACAATCTTTTCTTTTTCAGATCGACAAAACTCTAACAAGGGTTTCCCACCCTGGCAAAATACTTCTTTCCTATCTGGTTTTTCTCCTCTTCCAAGCTGCTAGCTCAACAGCTGTGTGTTTGTGTTTTTTTGAGTACGGATCGAGGCGTCCTCCACCGTATCGTAAACACAACATAAATTGCTGACAGGGAATCACACCTCTATCAGCTTTCACTTTTCACCTCTGCACATTGGCAGGAATGGGGACTTCACACCCTTGCTTCAAAAACACAATTTCCTTTTTTTTCTAAACAGCGTGCAGTCCTCCTCATAATCCTGCGAGTGAAGCCAAAATGTTTTATGATATTCTAAATCAACCAAAATGTTTTATCATATTTTAAATCAATTATTGGGCGTGTGGAAAAGATTGGCACAGCTGTTTAGAAAAACACAACGGACAGACTCTATCAAAAATAATGATGTATCATTTATTTAAAAAGTCTGTGACAGAAAAAGGAAAAACAACAAAACAAACAAAGTTGTACGATCACCTCAGATGTACAAGTCATAACACACACAAACAGTTTTGCTGCTAAGATCAAAGTGTTTGTTTAATCTTGCCACAGTAAAACTTAAATATAAATACACACACAAGGCATTGATGTAAAATACATTATCCCTCACCTTGACACACAAACTGGGAGAGCCTTACAGTTTGGCGGGGAATACACATCAACATAGCCGGACATCTGATCAGGACTCGCGACAGACTCTCAAAAATGTTCATCTGAGCGCTCCTCATTTATACCTTGAAGTGTGCATGCGTGTGCGTGCGTGCCTTCACTCACTCTAGCAAAACATGCTTTCAACTCCATGGTAACTTAGGAGGATTTCTTCCAAAAGGTCACCCTGCTCCTAACCTGAGCTGTGCTCCATCTCTACTGTTACTGATAAATATAATTTTGAGATCTGTGTATGCACACCAACTCACTCCCTTTTTCAGAAGAAACTACAGGTTTGTGAGAAGGGAGATATGCAACCATCCATCAAAGGCCGTATGGCTGTTCTGAGAAGAACGGGCCCTGTCCTTCAAAGAAATTCCAGGCCCTTAAAGCAAAATTGCACATCCCTTCTCACTTCAAGGCCAGTTTAATGAATACATGATATCATTCAGCTTGACACTAAACTAGTAAAAATTGATAAACATTAGTCAGGAAAACATTAATACTAAAAACTCTTATTCAACCCTGGATTCAGGCGGACTGTTGAATGTCGAGCTACCCGTGGATTGATGAGCCAGGAACAAGTTGGATGCCATAAGTTCACTCCTTGGTGAACAGGACTTCATCATCAACAGCTAAGCAAATGGAAAAAATGCACTACCCGGGTCATTGTGGACACATTTTTTTTCAGAGCTCTGAAACTTTTATTTTAACTGTTTTATTTATTTATTTTTTTTAAGATTTTTACAGCCCTCCTTGGGTATTTTTATTTATTTATTTTGGTGGGGGTGGACTGATCATTAATGCCATTTAAGGAAATTCAAAGACTCTAAAATCCAGAAACTGATTACAAGGACTAAAACAAACAAAACTACTGAATGGTGAAACACTATAAGGTGCTCTAAAAAAGCTAAGTCTGGTCCTCTGGACATTTCAAAAACAAAACAAAACAAAGCAAAAAAATTGTAGAAACGTTTCGTCTTTCGTCCGAAAGACTTCCTCAGTGTGAGCTGCTGTATTCAGCTCAGTCTTATAAATAGCACCCTCTCACAGTGGATCGACCAGTTGGCTGATGACAGCCTGAAACCAGCTGCTCACATGATCAAGGAGGACCATCAGTCTAATGATGGATCGTGAAGAGTCCTGAACTCTTAGAGACGTGCTCAAAAGGAGAGAGAGAGTACTTGTAAAAAATAATTAATTTTGACAGGCATAAGGGTTACAGGTCAGGAATAATCAGAGTACAGGCATAAAATACATTTTATATGCATATAATATGGGAGCAAAATACTGAACCTTCCTCAATGGCGTTCCCTCAAAAAGTGCTTTGCTAGTGATCATGTGTTCCTCTGTTATTGCGTCTTGTCGTATTCCTATTGGTTGTTTCAAGATAAACCTGCTGCTTCTAGCTCGTTACCATGGTGTTCAAGGTTGTTGACTGATTTCTGGTGCACTGACCTTGTATGAAGCATTTCTGTGCAGTCTGAAAACTACAAGTTTGCTGTGTTGTTAATCGTAGACTGTGGGCAACTACTCTGATTGATCACTAATGATGTGTGTGTCATTAATCTCATGTAATGTGAGCCCTAATGTGTGTTCTACTTAAAAGTTATTCTATGGTATGTGTAATATGTTGTTTCACAGAGTGTATCTGCAATGTCACGTGTTAACCAGAAGTAATTAGTGTTCGTCTAATGTACAGCGAGAATACCTTGATGAAACAGTAACACTTCTTGAGCATATATAATTAGTAAAAAGTATACAACGGTGTCATAACTCTTCAATCGTTAGCACCCTGATGGTTATTTTCTATTCACAGAGGGCTGAGTGATACTAGCAATAACAGCATTGTAAGAGGGGGACAGTTGAACCTCTGTTTAATGATGGATGGTTTCTTTTCACAAAGATGGCCTCCTTTACTCCTCTCTCAAACCATCGTTCCTCTCTATCAAGGATGTGAACATCTTCATCCCTGAAAGAGTGACCTCTGACCTGGAGATGAGTGTAGACCGCAGAGTCCTGACCTGATGATGTTGATCTTCTGTGCTGGGCCATCCTTTTGGCCAGTGGCTGTTTAGTTTCCCCGATATAAGACTGATCACAGCCCTCCTGACACTGAACAGCATACACAATATTACTCTGTTTGTGCCGGGGGACTGGATCTTTGGGATGAACCAGTCTTTGCCGTAATGTATTTTGGGGTTTAAAAGCCACTGGGACGTTGTGTTTAGAAAATAAACGTCTCAATGTCTCTGAAACTCCCGCAACATACGGAATGACCACTGGTCTGGGTCTGGGTTCCTTCTTTTCACCTGATGGCTGGCTGGAGTCCTGTTTGGGTTTCTTCTCTGCTTTCAGGAAGGCCCAGTTAGGATATCCACATTTCTCTAGAGCCTGTTTTGTGTGTGATTTCTCCTTCTGTCTGGCTCCTGAGTTAGTGGGGACGCTGTCTGCTCTGTGATACAGAGTCCTGATGACTCCTAACTTGTGCTCCAGCGGGTGATGGGAGTCAAACTGCAAATACTGGTCTGTGTGAGTGAGTTTGCGGTACACCACAAACCCAGTAGGATTAAGTAGGATCGGGACTCGATATCGGCCAATACTCAAATTAAAGGACTCGGGGTCAGAAAAAGACATCCCTAATAAATCGGGACATCCCTAATAAAAAATGACTGGTTATCATAGGTGGGCACCACTAATTAAAAAATTAGTTCCACAATTTCTAAAACGCTTATTAATTTTTTTAGGTCCACAATTTCAAATGCACAAATGCCTTATCAAAATTAGGGGAAGCTAATCTAATCCGCTATTTATATTCAACAATTTGTAGCCGGCAGCGTTATGCAATATCTGCACCACACTGCCAACTACAGGCGTATAAACTAATATACACCTCACCTTACCCTACCTTTTAACAGCGATTCGCTCCGGGTGTCATCTATTAAAATACAACTTTCACTCAGGGTCCAAAATTTTAAAAGTTGTTTAATGTGTGGAATGCTTTTCGACTGCTTCTTTGTCCTTTTTTTGTTTGTTTATTGTAGATTTTTCATTAAAAATGCATCGATAAAGTTATTTTTAACTGTTTTCTGGAAAACTGAAGTGCCCTGCAATGCATTATGGGTATACAGATGACGAAAGCAATGCAAGGAGGAAGGAACCAAAACTTCACATACTGTGTTGCTCCATTTGACCACTAGATGTCTGTCTTTATCAGCATAACTTTAAATAATTTATTTTCATTCAACTTGACCTGTATTTTATTATTTTATTTAACTCATTGGAAGGAAGCTGACATATTTTTAAATAATTTCTGCCTCTGACTCCAATCATTTATGATGTTAAAAAATGCTTTCAGTGAATTCAGTTTCAGTTTATTATTTAATGATTTATTTTTTATTACTTGGAAATAAAATGTGGTTAAGACATGTAAATAGTTATAGTATAAAATTCACAGTAAATCTTTTTAAAGGGCCGTATACAGTACAGCTGAGTCAGTACACTGACTGCATTTATCACGTCTAATGTCAGCTTGTTCTGCATTTTTTTTAAGTACAGTATTTGAAACAGCAGTGAAAACAAATTTTGTGTGGAGGAACACTCGTTTATTTGCAATAATAATCAAACAAGTAAATCTACATGCAGATAGAACTTCAACTTACATGTGTCATTTTAAAACCAAATACAATGAATACACTAGTATATATGCCGTAAAGTTTCATAAAAATACACAAATAGAGCAAAATTATATAATGTGCATTGTGCAGAAATGAAGACTTCATCCCAGTCTAAGGAAAGCTGGAGCAGATACTGCTGGCATGGAGGCAAGGTGGAGAATTCTCATGCACATAATAATAAAAGCATCTGCCACGTCTAAAATGCTTTAATAAAACACAGTCAGTGAAATAATCAATAATCAGTTAAGTAATAAGTTTGTTACTGCTCAATAATTACTGAAAGACGCCGGACAAAGTAAGAAAAGTTGATTTTTGTGTTCTGTTGCGTCAGTCTCTGCTCAAACTGACTGTCAACGAGCTGCTTCTTTAACTACAGCTGCGGGAACCACGTGACCGCCTCCAGCGTAGACTCAAGACTCAACCTGAAGCTCCCGGGAGGGGGCGGGACAGGACTGATGGCTGCCCCTGTGAGCTTTTGGAAAAAGAGGTGGACAGAGCTCCAGCGTTTAAACTTCTTCTTTCTTTTTTAAAAGGAGCTCCTATTTTAAAGTAAAATAAATCAATACATACAAAATTTTAGTCTTTGGATTACAAACGTTTTTGCTGGGATAGGAGTTGTAACCAGTAGCCCTGTTTCCATCCATTTTCATTTCGAATTTTGAGCTACCTCGCAAATATGTAAATACAAATTAATGCAGATCAGAAGTGTTTCCATCTGCTGGCTTGAAGCGCTTCTTCCAAGCCGCGCACAGCGTCATTACGTCAGACGTCAGCGTCATTACGTCAGACGTCAGCACTGCGCATGTCTACAGTAAACCAGAGAGTAAACAGGAAGTAGCGGTTGACAACAGAACCCGGCCACACATCTCGTCAAAATGGAGAGAATATTTCAGGTACGTGTTGCTATCGGGCGAGTTGTATTTATTCTGTCATGCCAACTAGTTTTAGCGAGTTACATGTTGTTCGGAGCGGAAACAGCTGATCAGTCACGTGACGTGAATGTGCGCTACGGCAGCACGAGTCGGCAAATGTGTTTCCATCTGTCGTTTTGCGCAGCTGCTCGGTTTCGCAGCTCCCAAAAACCACCTCAAGCGAGCGTATAAACTTTTTGGCGAATTTCAGGAAGTAACTTCGTATTTTGCCGTTTCCATTAAGCTTTTCTGCTGCGATACTTCAAAATGCGCACCTAGAAACCTTGATGGAAACACGGCTATTGTCTTCCTGGTATGTAAGCAGACACAAAGCATTGTGGGATCAGAACCGTCACTGAAAGAGACTGGCAGTAAGGCTATATCCTCTCATTATTTCTGTGTGTAAGTGAGGGGCGCTGTTGGATAAATCATCCATGGTGTGAAACAGTTACAGTTAAACCCTCAGTTGTTCAAGAAAATGAAGCCTTTCAAATATATTGCTATTAGCGGTGCTGAATTTTAAACTTAGAAAGCACAAATCCGCTCATAAATTATGCAAATTAGTCAAACCGCTGTTACGCTGACAATAATGTTAGGTCCGCTGTAAGCGGATTAGCGAATTAGCGTTACATAGCGTTCATGTGCCCACCTTTGCTGGTTATGAATGTGTGGCGAAGTCGGAATGTAAGATCCATTGCAGTGCCTTCTGACTGGATCCTTTAATTGCATCATTCCGGAGTTCGGCAATCATCGGCGGGGTTTCCGGATGCTTCCGGGACTCCGTTGTTTTGTTATTTTTTTTTTTTTTTTTACACTCGCCTGGCCCAAATGCAAAAATGAAAATACAGGTAGTCCCCGACTTACGAGCGCTCTTACTTACGAGGTCCCGGACTTACGAATATGTATCTCATTTAAAAAAATATATATATTTTTTTTTTAAAAATGAATACATGTACAGTACTGTACAGTCACCAAGCACTTAGCCTATCCTAACACAGTTTTTAAAGATGAAGTAGTGAGTTGAGTTGTCTCCCTTTCACATAAAGGGAGCTAGCTCCCTTTATGTGAATGGAGCCTGCTGGGGAGGAGGGAGACAATTCAACTGACTCCTTAACTGTGTTAGGATAGGCTAAGTGCTTGGTGACTGTACAGTACTGTACTGTACATTTATCTATTTATAAATAATAATAAAAAATATATACTGTACTGTACAGTATATTTTTAATAAATAGATAAATGTACAGTACTGTACAGTCACCAAGCACTTAGCCTATCCTAACACAGTTTTTAAAGATGAAGGAGTGAGTGGAATTGTCTCCCTCCTCCATGCAGGCTCCATTCCCATAAAGGGAGCTAGCTCCCTTTATGTGAAAGGGAGACAATTAAACTCACTCCTTCATCTTTAAAAACTGTTAGGATAGGCTAAGTGCTTGGTGACTGTACAGTACTGTACATGTATTCATTTCTAAAAAAATATATATATATTTTTTTGGTGATCCTACTTACGAATTTTTGACATACGAGCGCCCCCTAGGGACGGAACTCGCTTGTAAGTTGGGGACTACCTGTAGACATCATATTCTACTACAGTAATTGTCCAATATGGTGAATTGTTACTGTCACGGTGGTTGTTGTCCTTTAAGTGTTATGTGACACGCACTGCTGCGGTGCGTAAATCTGATAGGTTGTTTGTGCATTTCAGAAAACAATCTCAGGGTCAACCTTTGACGTCTCAGCGTCTGTCACACTGGCTATGTGAAGCCATCTCACAGGCCTACAGCTCTTCTGGCCTTCCGCCTCTTGAAGGTATTAGCGCCCACTCCACCAGAGGAATTGGCTTTCTGTGCAGGACATCTGTGCTGCTGCGTCATGGTCGTCACCTACTCCTTTCATTCGTTTTTAATTGCAGGATGTCTCCAGTACTTCTCTGACGCATTCTGTTCTCAGGGCGGTGGCAGAGTACTGGGATTCCCCGACTTACGGCACCCCCGACCTACGGCAACTCAGACTTACGAACGCACTGTAAAAAAATATATATA
>JBBPBX010011938.1:39458-54989 GCA_038048925.1 Garcialebias charrua | reverse complement strand
ATTCATTTTAAATATAAAACACAAAAAAGACAATTACAAAGTATATGGAGAAAATAAAAACAGATTTAAAATGAAAGGAAGCAGAAGAAGAATAAAATTCTTATACATCTGCCCCTTCTTTAAAGAGGGCCTAAACTCAAAATTAACTTTTTTTAGCTGATAAACTCCCTAGAATGTGTCCAGAATGTTGTATAGCACTATGTCTATGTTAATTTTCATATATTTGTGCGTATTAGTTTAAATCGGGAATATTTGGTCTAAAAACGTGTTTACGGTAACCCTATGGGTTGAACAGAGGTATTGCAGCTTAATTTTCTTATTGGTCAAGGACTGTTCACTCTGACGTGTCTTGTTCACTCTGACGTCACAAAAGTGGTTCAAGCAGAGCCAATCCCCTGCAGAGATGAGAAGGTCCGCGCTGCAGTTCATACCTTATATGGAAGTGGTATACAGCAAACCCTCGACCTACGTCACCTGCGACCTACGGCAACTCAGACTTACGATTTTATCATATTTAATAAAAATATGATAAAAAAAAAAAAAAATTATTATTATTTTATTATTATTTTTTTTTGTGTTTAAATGTTATTAATTTCATGTGTATAGCACTTTGTTGCAGCTGTGGTTGTTTTAAATGGCTTTATAAATAAAGTATAATTATTAATATTTCGTTTTTAATTACAATTTGATCGTATTTACGCAACTTCCGGTCGTTTCCGGTCGTTTCCGGTCGCCATGTTACAACCGGTGCGGTCAATGGAGGAGCTCCAGAAGCTACTGAGGACCGTGTGTCCGTTCAGGGTTGCCTCATACGGATAAATTTGCTGGAAACACTCGGCCAACTCTGTGGACGTCTCAGGCCCGGAGGAGCAGCCGCGGATCGCCCCGCGATCGGCGGCCACAACGCCGCCCGACATGCTAACGACAGCAGCTAACAGAGCAGCTAACACAGGCGAAGACACCGAGCCGACATGCCTTGGAGGGACCATCTGCTGCCGGGAGCTCGCCGCAAATGTCCGCCTGGCAGTCGGGGGACACCGAGCTAACGCGGAGATACAAAGCCGACAGCCTTTTTGAATGAACTGACATGCTAACCAGTGCTACTAATGGCGGGGCCTAACCGTAGCTAACGCCGAGCAGTTGTTTTGGATGGATGGAGGAGCGGAGAAACGGCTTTCAGTAAGTTTTTTTTTTTTTCTGGCTCCAAATGTATGAAGTTAAGAAGCTAACAGTCATTCTTTTAAACAGTTTTGACCACGTGTGTGCGTGTGGAGCGTAAGGAAGCTGGGGGAGCTCTCACCCGAGCTGATGCTAAAAGACCAAGGCAGGCTTTGACCAGCTCAAAGTAAGACATTATATTTTTTATTTATTGTACAGTACTGTATTCATTTACTGTACAGTTCTGTGCATGTTTATGGCACAGGATGTCCGCTTGTTCATTGTCATGCCATTAAATATGTGTGCGGCGCTCCGTTAGCGGTATAGCCGCGACCTATGTCAGAAACGCGGACCTACGACAGGCAGGTGTTTTTGGTCCGCGAGGTACGACAACATCGACCTAAGTCACACACGTAGGTCCCTATCCCTAACGTAACTCGAGGGCTACCTGTATTGCACGCCGGAAAAGTACTGCAAAAATGCATATTATAGTTTTTGGAATGGCACTAGTTATTTGCTATAACTTTTTATAAAAAAAATAAAAATAGGAATACTTTTCACGTCATCGAAACTATTTGGTTGTATTTGTTTTCTTATATTGCGATGGACGAGCAATGCATAGATGCCATGGCAGTGGTGTAGGTGCGGGATTGGGATCCAACAGACCCAGTTCGAACCCCGGTCACGGCATATCTTGTATTATTTTCTTTTTTTTTAACGCCTTTTGTTTCGGATAGATCGGGTGAGTACATAATTATTCTTTGTTGTTGCTTGTTGTTTATTACTAATGTAATTTTAACATTCAGAAACAATAACGGTCTCTCGTCCTGGCCACACCTCCTCGCTTAACACCCACCCGCCTCCTCCTCCTTTGTTGACACTCCCACTTTGTTGCAGTTTTTGAATTTCGTCTTGGGACGGAGTTACAGATCCACAGGGAGTTTAGCCCCACTTTAAACAAAAATCAATTCAAACAATCAGTTCAAACAATGATTATCCATGAACAAAATTAATAACTCATAACAATTTGCCAATTTATAGTACATTTAGTATTTTAACATTTATATACAGGTGGTCCCCATGTTACGAGCGAGTTCTGTTCCTACTAATTGCTTGTAAGACGAAAATTTGTATGTCGGAACCCGAAACACGTGTCGCTCGTAAGTCCGGATTTTTGGTCGTAAGTCTGAAAATGTATGCTAGCGCTGCGCCGAACACCCGTTTTTCAACACAAACGTACATACTGGTTCATAAACATGCACATAACTTGGTTTACAAACAGTTAGCTAACACACTTTCATCTAAAAACACACACCAGTACTGTATTTTCTGTATTTTCTGTACAACTTTACTGTTCGTTAGTCCGTTCGTATGTCCGGAACGTCGTAAGTCGATGACGTCATAAGTCGGGGACAACCTGTATATCTTTTTAGTAATTTCTTCCCAATCATTTTCTTACATAAAGACATAGACTTAGCTTTTTTGACATCATTTTCCAAACCTATTCCATATATTAAAGTAAACCGACCCTTTAAACAAGTTCTGTGGTTTGACAAAAAAGTATGTTCCCTTGAGATTGTAACAATTTTTCCTTTTTACAAAATGCTTTTGAATATTTGAAGGAAGTGTGTAATTTTGTGCTTTATACATTAATAAAAAAACATTATATTCCACCAGATCATAAAACTTCAGTAGTTTCAATTTACAAAATAATATACTTGTAGGGTGACAATAATGCATTGGAGGTCACTCCTCCTCTGGGTCTCCTAAGTTTTTTGTCTCCTGTTGGGGAGTGATGAGGAGAATTGGAAATATCCTCCATCCGTCTGTGAGCTGGAAAACCTGACCCCAAAGAAGAAGAAGAAGAAGTTACTGACTCACGTTTTGGTGTGTGGCTGCATCTAAAATGGCCATCATCAAAAATTAGGTTGCCACATCAAAATCCAAGATGGCTGCCACCATATAAAATGTAATCTGGTCACCCCTTTAGTTTTTTTTAGATTTAATGTTGCTTTAAAGTAATTTCCTCAAATGACTGGGAAGGCTGAAGATGAATATATGAGGGGCCAAGGCCACCATTGGCCGCCCCCTGCCTCCACTATTGGACCTGGTCGTGGATGAAATTGCTCCCTCCACTCGTAAGGAGCTGCCACTGTGTGCTGCCTCAACTTCTACAATGGGACGTGTATATGGGAGTGGTGGCACAGAGGTTAGACAAGGTGGCCCTGTGATCTGAAGGTCACCAGCTCAACTCCCTGGACCGACAACATCAAAATGTGGGCCCTTAACCCCCACCATCTGCTCCTCAAAGGCCCTGCATGGCAGCTCTCTGCTCCACACAGAGGGCTGTGGTAGCCCGGTGGTCTGTGGATGTGTGGATGCTTCTGCGGTCTCAGTCTGACCTGATCAGAAATCTTTCACAGCAGCTCCCAGATTACACAGCATTAATCTGGTCCAAATTAAACTCTACAGTGGTTCAAAGAGCTATCTGGAACAGGTAAGATACTTTTTGTGCATTATATTTTCACAGAATTTGTTCAAATATTTGAACTGATGCCTGCAAGATCTGTTCAGTTCTAACATTAGTCATCCTGCAGGCTTTTGTTCTTCACGGCCACGAGATGAGAACATCAGCATGCAGCAGATTATAATACACACTGACAACAAGTGAGACGAGCACATGTGGACAACCCATGACACGGTGCATTTTAACAGGTTTGTCACTGTGCCAAGTTTAAACAGCTTTTATGAAATCATCAGGTCCACCGTCATCAACTTTACATCTGACGAGCCCCCAAACTCAAACATCTGTCGTCTCATCTGGATGGAAACCTTTTCTTCTGTCTGTGTTGAGGGCGTGACAGCTGGTTAGCAGTTAGCTGGTAGGACAGCAGTCCGCCCCCTTGTTAAAAATGATGTGTGTGTGTGTGTGTGTGTGTGTGTGTGTGTGTGTGAGGTGGGATCTGGAGGATTGAGTAGAGGGATGTAACTCAGCCTCATATGACACTAATTGCAAGACAAGGAGGGCCCGGGCTGAACGTGAAGAACGTTGTTCTTCTTTCAGGCGTTGTCTCTTGGCTCCTGCCACTCGCTGTTTGAATGGATCCTTGTAAAACTCAGCCGATCCAAATCATCAGAACCTTTTACAGCCTTTGTGATGCCAAGGGTACTCCCACAACAAAACCAAATCTATTTCCTGGGCTAAACTTTCCATTTGTGTAAAATCCTCCACTTTGAAATTAAAGCAGGTTTTTAAAGGGCAAGAGAGTTTGTGACAACTCAGCAGCTCGTTGTTTAAACTTGTGTTGAAGCAGAAACAGTGCCCTGTAACACACTGTGTCGACCATGTTGGAATTATTACAAACTGACCACTAAATCACACAGAATAAGCTTGTATAATTGTATAACATGTATGATAATAATATATAATTCTACCTGTTAGAATTATTTGATTTGTTGCAACAACCTACTTTGTTAGAGTTGTAAGAATGTGATTCTCCACTCATGCATCTTTGCAACAGTCTTATGGTTCCAGTATTTGTTATTTAAAAAGTTTAGGAGATATATTTATTTTCCTTAACATCTGTTACTTCTCTAAAAAAAAAAAAAAAGTAATTGACACCTCAGGAAGCAAATGTTGCCCCTGTCGATCTCTTCCAGCTATAAAAGTTAAGTGGAAATTAATCAGCATAAACCACTTTAACTTTATACATTATAAAGTATGCAGATGATTCTGTTATTGTCAGTCTGCTTAAAGGAAATGAAAGTAGCCATGGGCAGGTGACTGATGATTTTGTTCAATGGTGCGAGGACTCTTTCCTCAAACTAAACACAGATAAGACAAAAGACATGATCATTGATTTTAGGAAGAAACCTCACCAGCACGGAGTCACTTTAATTAAAGGTCAAGCAATTGAGACAGTGCAGTCTTACAAATATCTCGGGACAATCATAGACGATAAATTAAACTTTGAAACCAATTTTGACAAGGTGTGCAAAAAGGCCCACCAGCGCCTTTATTGTCTAAGGAAACTCAACCATTTTAATATTGACCGAACCATAATGACCATGTTTTACCGTGCTTTTATTGAATCTGTTTTATCCTTTTCCTTGGTGTCATGGTTTGGTCACACTACACTGAGAGGAAAGAATTCCCTTCAGCAGATTGTTAAGCTGTCATCTAAACTGACCGGAGGAACCCAAACCTCAGTTACATCCATGTACGTTAGTCAGGTACAGAGGATAGCTTCTTCTGTTTTAAAAGATGTCCTTCATCCCCTGTACGGAGAGTTTCAGCTTCTTCCCTCTGGTCGGAGGTTTTTAGTCCCTAAATGTAGGACAACACGTTTTAAAAATAGCTTTGTTCCCACTGCTGTTACTGAAATGAACAAACTGAAATAATGTTGAAGCTTTTAGTGGTTATATGTTTTTATTTTTCATTTTACATATGATTTGGGGAGCCTTAACACCGTTATGTGCAACATTATCTGTTTATGGTTTCTTTGAAGTGTTTTTACTAAATGTTTTTACTGTTTTTATTTGTGTGTGCACATGGATGGATGTATGCTTTGTACCACTGCAAACCACATTTACCCTTGGGTGTAAATAAAGTAACCTGAACCTGAACCTGAACCTTGAAAACTTAATTACCATACATTTCTGGCCATAAACTGCCAGCACATTTCTAGCGTTCCAGGATTGTGCCGCTCGGGGTGGCTGCGTGTTGGAGCAGCTTTTGAAAACTGTAACTCCTCTTTTTTTTCTGGATGTAAATCACTTTTTTTTGGATGATTATTTCCTCTGCCATCAGATGATGTACAACTTTAGGGCATTTGTTATGATGGGTAACAATGGCAACAAGGCGTTTAACAACAGGAGCAGCTGATTAACATCTCCAAAGCTCAACTACCTCAGCTGCAGCCCCAAATCCTAATTGAGTTGAAAAGGAGGCGACGTGGATGAATTCCCGTCAACCTGGCGGTGGTGCTCGAGTACCTGACCTCTGCGATCATGGAACTGGTGGCAAACTCGTGGAGGACCAGGATCACACTCCAACACCTTCAGTTGTCTGTTTGTGGTGATGAGGAGGCTTCAGGCAGTCCTGCTGCTCAGGAGGACTGAGAGACCGGATCTGACAGCAAGCTGGATCCAAGTGGACTGATCGGTATCTGTAGCAGATTATTTGGATTTGTTGCAGGAGATGCGCACAGCTATCAGCATCTAACAACTCGAATGAAACCAGGGTGAAAAGCTACGACAACACTTTAGCCCCTTTCATAAGACAGCTCAGTCCGGGCCTGATGCGTGTTCAGTCCTCCAACGAGCATTCAGAAAAAACACGAAGGCAGATTGGCGAGTAAATTTTACTCGCCTCTGATGAGCCCCTGATCCGCGAGCTGAGGTAGTGTCAGTCCCGGATCTGTCAACTTGTGAAAGGTGTGGGGGTGCTGCGGCTTCAAACTGATTTGAATAATGGGAGGAATGATGACGTACTCTCCCGGCGCCCACTGTCGCGCTCTATTTAAGGCCTTGTTTACACTGACACTGTGTGGGGGAAACAGAACTTTTGGGTATGTTAATTAGGTTGAAAGTTTTGCGTTGACATGGGCGAATTCTGTGGATACGACTCTCTCCCCCCCCACCCCCCGTACTCATGAATTTACTGTAGTTACCATGCTGGGCCTGTAGATGGCGCTGTGATTTTTGGAACCTTCACTACTGCGCATGCGTGCCACTGCTGCCTGATGTAAACAGAGCAGACGAGGCAGCCTGTTTTCCTCTCTGGCTAAAAGTTCAGCTACTACAAGTTGTTGTCAACAAGTTAACAACAAGTTAAAGCTGGAATTTGGATAAGAGTCAACAGATTTGACACCAAGTGGACCGCTTCATCTAACAAGCTGCACACCAGTTGCTGACTGGACCGGAACCGAGTCAACATGTCTGACTTTAGTCCGTGAGAATCAGCTGATTTACAGCAGCGCTACAAGGTAAACCATGTTCTTAATAATCTTTCCTTGTGTTTAGTTCGATCACAGAACAACCAACTGAGGTTTTATTTTTATTTTTTTCCTGCGAGGTCGAAGCTGTTCCACGAAGCGGACCGGCGGTTCGGATCTGGGTCCAGTGTCCACCAGGATGAACAACAGAGTCCAGTTCAGTAAAGTTTGGTTAACGTCAGTGGCGGTTCCTCAGTTAACCACCAGGGGGGGCTATTTTCTCAAAAATGAAAAAATAACGTTTCAAGTTTTTCTGGTGTTTATTTATCAAATGCAGATTAAAACTAGGCCAACAGTACAATGAAATGCTCAGATTGAGAACCAACAATTTAACTCACTAAAACAACAAAGAACAAACAAAAAAAAAATACTAAAGCATGCAATAAAGGTACAAAAATAAAGTACCTACAAATGAAAAAGTAATACAAGGTCCTACAAACATAGTAAAAAACAACATGGTAGAATTTCAATGGTGCAACAGGATGTATTTAAATGAATAAGTAGTTCAAGGTTGTAATTTAAGCTACTTAGATGTTATTACTGTTTTTCTCTTACATTTTATTGGTGGATGTAACTGGGACCCTGTGTACATAATCTTGTTTCATCACATGTACCACATGTGGTGCAAATGGCAATAAAGATTCTCTGACTGATTTTGTGCTTTTCAATTATGCTAAATATGAAAGGGTGGGTTTTGGCACCTTTCTCTTCCATATGAATAATAAAATATTGGGCATGGACAATATTTATTTTTCCTGGTATTCAAGAGGATAGGGAAATGGCTAGTCAGCTTTCTAATTATTTAACATCTAACAATTTATGAGTATATGTGTACATTTAATAGCAACAATTCAAATTGACATTGTAATTAGAAAGATGTAGTGCTCCTCACTTTTTCAAAATACAGAACTAATATGATGAAAAACATTGTACGGTAAAAGACATGCATTTAGCTGCTCACCTCTGTAGCTGCTCACCTCTGTAGCTATCCTCTGTAGCTATCCTCTGACGTTCACCAGGGCCCAGTGTGCGGCGTTTCTTAGCCATCTGGGATACACTGCCACTGTGTTCGCCACAAATAGTAGGGAGTGAGTCTCTGCAGGACCATAAGAGAACAGTGTTCATATTTTAGTCACCAGGTAAAATAACAAGAAATGTGAAGTAGTTCAATCATAAGACATTAACAAAATACTGTATCAGTAATATTAAACAGCACAACATACACATTAATTTCAATTTACCGGTACCTGATTTTTTGAATGTGGTCTGTGAACTGCTGCATGATTCTCTGAACAAAGACTGAGTCGATGGTCCGCTTCTGGAGTTGGTTGTAGAGAATGTCCACATGAGGCATGACCAGATGGAACAGTTTCAGGAAAAAGCTGAAGCTATCATCCTCCAGCAGCCTCACAAAGCCTCCAGCTTCTCTAACAGTGGTAGGATCAAACTGTCCTGAGTCCCTGATGGTTTCAAAACACTGGAGCAGTTTTTCTTTGTGTTCAAAAACAGTGTTCACAGCTCGGCTGTGGAAGTTCCACCTCACTGTGCTTGCTCTTGGAACTCTGTGGGCCACCACTTCATCGAGAATACTGGTTCTCTTTGGCGATCTTGAAAAAAAGCCGGAGAATCCAGCCAGGTCTGAGAAGAAAATATTCACTTTTGAGATATGGGAAGTCACCTGCTGCATGATAAGATTAAGCTGGTGAGCATAGCAGTGATATATATATAGTGTGCATTTACATAGACATCTTGGATCTTCTTCTGTACACCACCTGTGGCTCCTCTCATGACACTCGCACCATCATATGCTTGTGAAATGAGCTTGCTCTTCTGGTCATCAGGGAGAATGGAGCTCAACCTTTCCAGAATAAAAATAATAACCTTTCAAATAATTATATAATCACTGTTTCATAACATGAAAAATTCAAACTATTTAATGCTTAAATCTTTCTGCTACTTGATTTATTTAAGTTTAGTGTCTTTGAAACAACAGCACAACTTATAATGAAACTAAAGTTTAACTAAACTAAACTAAAACTAAAGTTTATTTATTCATTCAGATTTATTCATCAGAAAATTTGCAACTGCTGCTAAACGAAACGAGACAAAAGTTAACTAACACAGACAGACACTCTGAGGAGTAAACAGTTCATGAGCTGAAGATACAGACAGGAGTCGTCTTCACACATTCGGGTTTATAACTAGCAAGTAGCAACTTTTATAATGTTGCAGACAGTACACCACAACCATGAGCACAGCTACTAGCTACTGTGACTGACTGCAACAACCACCGTCCCACACACACCACCATGTCCCGAACACAGATGAAAACAGCTCAAACTTTGCTCATGTGTGCTCAGCGATTTATTAAACTCACTAATTATTACTTGCTTACCTGTGTAGAAAGGCACCATTAATAATTACAGCTGTTTCAACGTCGCTACTCGCTAGTTGTCCGTGTGATGATCAGGTCTGACTGTAAACAGAGGGAATCCCCCGCTCCCCCCCTCCTTGGCTCGAACCGGAAGTGCTGTCGATCCGTGGCATAAGAGACAGTCCAGGCTCGAGGGCGGGGGAAAATGCGACCTGTACAGTCCAAAAGTTTTGTACAGATGGGACATAAACTACGGCCGCTAGCGGCGGATAGTTATAATTAGATTCAATGGAAAAGCATGGGAAAAGCCCCCAGGCGGCGCCGAGCGGGGAAACCGGAAGTACGTCACTCACAATCAGAAAACGTTTTTTGAAACAAACAAAACAATCATTACTCATAAAATATTTATCCTACACAACTAAAAACATATATGCATGCATTTCGAAATATTTTTATTTTATTATTTCACTTTTATAAAAAAAAAAAAATATCTTCAAATGGTGAAGAAGAAAAGCTGCAGTTCCAAGGAGGAGCGGCGCCCCTAGCGCCCTCTAGTGGCGGCCGCCACTGGTTAACGTGTTTTTAAAAGTGTTCAATTTAATTCTCAGTGTTTGTGACATGAGTTTGTGGTGTTGAATAAATAAATAAATAAAAAATCAACCTGGTGTCTTCATTTTCAGCAGCATGTTAGGCATGACGTAACGAGTCCAGATAGCTTCATTTAGCTCAGATAAATTTAAATATCTCCCACGCTAACATAAATACTGTTTATTATTGTTAAACTGTTAATATATAGCACATTTAGTATGTTATAGTGCAGCGTGACACGTGAAATGTCCGACTGCCTCGTTAACAGACAACTGGATCCAGGCAGCTGGCTCTCTTCCAACACAGATGCAGGTAAGGTGTAGAATAATTAAATATGAGAATCAAAATATATTCCATCAGCTATAGTTCAGAAAGTGGTGCGTGTGTCCACTGTCCAGTCCACCGCCATTGTTAAAATGCCGGCTGTCTGCGCGTGCGTGCTGCGTGCATGTGTTCAAACAAAAGCTCCACGGGAGATGTTTACATTATCAACGGGGGGTCAGCGAAAAACTTCCACCTTGAGAGCAGGGTCAGAAAAGTATCGGTGTCATCGAGGGGGGCCAGCAGCGTCGTGTAGGCGATAAGCAAAGTCGCAAAGAGAAAGTAGCGGTTACACTCAAAATATGCGCCGTGTAAACTGGCCCTAAATGTGTAAACAAGAACATGACATTTGTATTTTGCTCGCGCATCACTCGCTATTCTTCGCTGAATCTTTTTCTTTTTTTATTGATCATCACGGAAAGGTCTAATTGGGGTGAGGCAGAGACCCGTGTACTCCTGTCTCTGCGCGCAGAGGAGGAAATTAATAAGGGACTTACCGGTACAGTGAAGGATGGCCCTTCTGGAGCGGATTGCTGTACTGATGCGAGAGCAAAAAACAAAAAAGCAAAAGCATTCGGAGAAGCACAACGATGTTCGCTAGCGTCGCCATGTTTGTTTACAGACACCTCTGCGGTCCCACTTTAAACACGCAGGCACCACGTCCTCTGAGCTGCAGATTTTCACTACGCCTCTTTTCAACCCGCGCTGCAAATCGTTTTGTGAATGCTCCATTGAGGGCGGGCCGTGGCCGGATTCAACTTTGTTTTATGAATGATCCGGGGGGGATATTAAAGCCGGGCCGCTCTATGCGGCTGTTGCGCGGATTTGATTTATGAAAGGGGCTAATGTTTCCCTTTGGGATTATTAAAGATTATTAAGATTATTAAGATTAACGCCCGGAAGGTCTCTGGTCCTGACAACATACCTGGTCGTGTGCTGAAGGACTGTGCAAGGGAACTCGCAGCAGTCTTCACAGACCTCTTTAACATCTCACTGAGCCAGGCCATCGTCCCCACCTGTTTAAGCCACCACCATCATCCCTGTCCCAAAGAAGGCAACGCCCGCATGCCTCAATGTTTGAACGGCTAGTCATGAAAAGCATCACATCTGTCCTCCCTGCCTCCCTGGATCCCTTCCAATTTGCATACCGACCTAATCGCTCAACCGACGATGCCATCTCCTCTGCCCTCCACACAGCTCTCACACATCTGGACACGAAGGACTCTTATGTTAGAATGCTGTTCATCGACTTCAGCTCGGCATTCAACACCATCATCCCCCAACAGCTCATCCATAAACTGGACAGTCTGGGGCTGAACACCTCAATGTGTAACTGGCTGCTAGACTTCCTGACCGGGAGACCACAGACAGTACGGATCGGGAGTAACACATCTAGCACCATCACATTGAACACAGGGGCCCCACAAGGATGTGTGCTGAGCCCCCTTCTATTCACCCTGCTAACACACGACTGCACACCATCGTACAGCTCCAACCACTTCATCAAGTTTGCGGACGACACAACAGTGGTAGGTCTCATCAGCAACAACGATGAGACGGACTACAGGAACGAGGTGAGCCGCCTGGCCTTGTGGTGCGGACACAACAATCTCACTCTCAACGTGGAGAAGACAAAGGAGATTGTCGTGGACTTCAGGAAGAGGGATGCACAACATGCCCCTCTGACCATCAACAGCACCGCAGTGGAGAGAGTGGACAGCACCAAGTTCCTGGGAGTGCACGTCTCAGAGGACCTGTCCTGGAGCAGGAACACTGCAGCACTGGCCAAGAAGGCTCACCAGCGTCTCTACTTTCTCCGCAAGCTGAAAAGGGCTGGAGCTTCAACCCCCATCATGTGCACCTTCTACAGAGGTGCCATAGAAAGTGTCCTGACCAGCTGCATCACTGTGTGGTTTGGTGCATGTACTGCATCCTGCCGCAAGAGCCTCCAGCGCATTGTGAGAGCAGCTGAGAAGATCGTGGGCACCTCCTTGCCCTCACTGCAGGACTTACACAGCAACCGCCTCACTCGGAAAGCCCACCGCATGGCAGGTGATCCCACACACCCACTACACAGCTGCTTCAGACTGCTGCCATCAGGGAGGAGACTGAGGAGTCTCCAGGCTCGAACCAGCAGACTGAGAGACAGCTCTGTTCATCAGGCAGTCAGAATGCTAAACACTCTGCCTGCTCTGCCTCCCCTCCCATTTGAACTGCCTTAACACAAAAAACTTTCTCACACATTACCACTCAACACAAAGTTTTTAACACTGGACTCTGTGTCATCAAACGGGTTATTCACTAAACTCTCGGTCATGTGCTCATTCAGTTTGCACTACTTCTCATATTTGCACTAATGTTTGTATTACATTACTGCCTATAGTCTTACTACTGTTTACATTCACTGTTTACATTTATTAATACGGTTTACATTTATTACTACTGTTTTACATTTATTACTACTGTTTACATTTACACTACTTTTATATCTACACTACTGCTGATACATATACAGTATTCTCTGACTAGCCTTATCTAAGGATGCCAAATGTGCCTTATGTGCCTTACTGCATATGCCACTTTGCCTCTATACCAACATCAACTACCTCATACATATACTGTGTACATTAACTCATATGCTGCTGTGCCACTCTTTGCAAATGTCAATGCTAGAACCTTCAGTTTATTTTATAGATATACTTTTTATACTTTTTATACTACTATGAAAAAACTCAGGACAGTATTACACTTTTATTATTTCATTTTATGCTTATGTTCATTGGGTGTTTGGTGTTTTAGGGGTGTTTGGTGTTTCAGTGTTGGTGTAAATTTTCATACTTTTATACTACTATGAAAAAACTCAGGACAGTGTTACACTTTTACTATTTTATGCTTATGTTTATTAAATGTTTTAGTGTTTAGTGTTTAGATGGTTACTGTTGCACCGAGGGACTGAGAGAAACGCAATTTCAATCCTGTGTATGTCCTGTACATATTGAAGTTCTGACAATAAAGTTGACTTTGACTTAAAGTATTTTTGAATTTGAAATTTGATTGGAGATGGAAAAACCCAAATGAAAATTATATCCAAGATGTGTTTTCACTCCTCTCCAACACTTGTTAAAATGTAACCACATCTAAACCATCTTTGTGCATGTAGGAAGTTGACTGCATCGGCGGTTGTTTTAACCGTCACGTGGTTGATTTGGGACCGAGCCTGGACTCAAACCACCAGCTGGTCCGCTCTGGGCCAAGTGCAGCTCCGAGTCTCCGTGTCCCTCACACAAGCATCTGGAGCCCCGGGCAGTGAACACGGGTGTGAATATATTCATCCTCGTGCTGCTCCTTTAAATCTCTGGGCGCAGAGCTGTCGTGCCCTCCTGGGTGACCCCGAAGGATCAGAGACCAGGTTGTCGAAACATTTGTAACATTTGGCCAAAGCAAATCTCAGGCTGCCTGTTGAATTGGAGCACAGACTGGAAAAAGAGGGAACCCCTCCCCTAGAACCCTCCAAACATTCCCAGTGCTAGACCGGGACCCCCCTCTTGTTGCTTATCCTTCATGCGCACACATTCACACACCGAGCATGGAGGCTCAACCCTCACAACCTCCAGCAAATCCCCTTTATCTTTCCCCAGCCAGATGGGGCTGTGGGAATAATGGGTGAAGCCCAATGAGCTCTATTCAATTTGTCACGCCGTCTAAAGGAGCTTGTAAGCTTCCCATTTGCAGTTATGTTATAGTAACCATGGGAGGCTCGGCAGTGTTAGGACTTAATTACCTCCTAATAGCTGTTGTGGAGATAAAGCCCTTGGCCAAAAGAGCCCAATCCGTCCGGCTCCTGAGACACACAAGCCTGAAGTCCCTGGAAGCAGCCAAGGTCCACATGTTTCCTCATGCGTTGGACGTCCTGGACCTGAATGTGTTAGTGTGAGAGTTCAGCCAGTTTCCAAGATGGCGTCTAACCCCAATGAGGAGCCAGGAGCACTTAGCTCGACTCTGCTGGAGCATTTTGATGCCTGCTGGTCCTTCTGGCCTCTTTGTGTGTTTAAAAACAGCTGTTACCTGATCTCCTTCATATCCTGATGCATGCTCAATAATCCAGGTAGAAAAATCTAAAAAAAAAGGTCCTCTGGACGAAATGTTTCTTCATTTTTGTTTTGTTTTGTTTTTTGAATGTCCAGAGGACCAGACTTAACTTTATTAGATGATATCCTTCGTGTTTCCATCTCCATGCCTGAGGCTCTTTGGATCCTGCAGATCTCCTTGACCAAGTGTGGACTGCCCTAGCGGCCTCTTTACCCTGATACCACTTCCCTGCCACGTCTGCGTCCTCGCCTCCTTTTGAACTGGGACACCTTCGGACCATCTTCTCCTCCTTGTTCCTTCAACTGTAGGAAAGAAAACATGAATCCATCTACCAGTGTGAAGAACCTGCCTGAGCTCTCTCCTTGCTCCCCTCCAGAGTCCTCCTTGTGCATTGCACATAAAACATTTGATAAATCACTGATAATCTTTCTACATCATGGAGTCTGTCTCACTTCATGATAAACGGTGTTTTTAAGATACATTTTTGAATGGATCCCTTCATTCAGTCAAATGTTGTAAAACAAAATGAAGGTTAAACATCGATGACCAGTGGCAGAATCTAATGGGAGCACTGCCTCTCCCACAAACTTTTTGTTTCTTAAAGTGGTTTAATTCACTTCTGGGTTACGCGGTCATGTGACTCGCAACAAACGCTTATTCTTAATTTTTACAGAAACAATAAGAACAGGTTGCTAAACATCTGGCATGCATCCACACACAATAGTAAAGTCCCAAATGAAAAATTAATCACATCCACAGAGAGACACGTGGAGCGCTGCAGTGGTGCACGGAAACGTGCACAAAATCTCTTACATCATCAAAAAAGGTTTTTGATCTAATAAATGTAATAACTTTGTAGGTGAATAATGCTGAGAAACTGTCAGCATACGTAAAATGCCGTGCAGTTTTCCTCAGTCTAAAGATTGTTTAAACTAATGTTGAAGATAATTTTATTTGGTTACATTTATTTTTTGGGATCATTAAATATTAATTAACAAGATTTTA
>JBBPBX010011938.1:15315-30682 GCA_038048925.1 Garcialebias charrua | reverse complement strand
AAGTGGAACTCCTTCTGAACTTGTTCACATACGGAGCATCTGCTTTTTATGATTTTAATAGTGTGAATGTTCATGAAGCATTCACATTGTTGTGATCCACTTTTCTTCTGTACGTTTTTGTCACGATTCTCGTCCTGCAGTTTTCAATCTATTTCAACAAATCATAAATCAAAACGTTCAGCTCTTTCAGGACAACAATTCTGCTATGACTTTTAGTATAGGTGCAACTTTAGCTTTTTGAAATATTTAGCCTTCTGACTTTTATTTTATTTTATAGAAAATGAATTGAGCTCATTTTCCATCCTTCATATCTTTAGATGTGTTTACAACCTTTTACTACTCCTTTCACATTTTGTTCTGCTTCAGCTTCTTTCAGCTTCCTTATGTAAATGTAAACTTTTTCAGCTACTTTCAGCTACTTTCAGCTGGTTGTTCAGCTATTTTGTACTCCTTTCAGATTATTTCTTCTAACTACATTTTTGTGCTTCTTCTGACTTTTTGTTGTTGTTGCTAATTTCAACTTATAATGCTCTTTTCAGCTTATTTCTGCAAGTTTCAACTTTTTCTGCTATTTCAGCTACTATTCAGCTATTTTAATGCTAATTTTAGCTTTTTCAGCTAATTCCACATAGTTTTATCTCATTTCAGCTCTTTCCGTTTACTTCTGATAGTTTAAGCTTCTTTCTGCCTTTTCAGCTACTTTTCAGCTATTTTTTTTGGCAATTTCCTAATTTTTGTGCTCATTTCTGCTTATTTAAACCCAATTCAGTAAATACTGTATGTGCTCGTTCTGCTTTCTTCTCCTGTGTCAGGCTTGTTCTTACATTTCAGCATTTTTTAGCTAATTTCAGCAGTTTTTCAGCTAGTTATTCTGCAATAAGCATTCTGCATTTTTGCAGGAAATACAATTTTTCTAGTTTACACTGAAATTGTTGAACACGCTTGTGAATTATGTAATACACATAGCTAGCACTAGCACTTTGAGATTTTTATTAATGAAAAGTGCGGTATAAATTTAATTTATTATTATTACACATCAAACATTCAGGATCAGGTATGGACTTTAAGTAAAGAGCTTTTGTTTGTTTGTTTTCAAATACTATAATTTATTGTGCTTTGAGAAATAAATATGAGTACATGATACTTTTGAGACTCACCTAATGCCACTATCATCAAAGCTGCGGGAACTCCAAAGGCTAGAGCGTAGCAGTCTTCACCAAAACACTCCACGCCCCCTGCAGGAGTGGAGTGACGTTACATGCACAGAAAACATCTGGAGCAGAGCAACACTGTTGGACAGCTGTGATCACCCACCTCTCAGTATGGGTGTGATCAAAGTGGACAGGAGGCTCCCAGCATTGATCGACATGTAGAAAATGGAGAAGAACTTCTGCCTTTCTTTCGTCTAGAGGTGAATAAGAAGATAATGAGTTGATGTTTAAAGACCTTTAAGGCTCCAGATTGTTTTCTGTTCTCATTAGGATGACTGTATAAAGCTCAAAGAACTGACCGACTGCTGCCCAGTGCAGGTAAGATACTAACTACTTATGAGTACTATGCAACTTTTAAAAATTAGAACTACTGTACATTCTTAGAAAAACAAACACAGTATATCACATACATACATACATACATATATGGTACCACGCTGCTAACAGGACCGTGCTGCTAACAGAACCACTCTGCTAACAATACCATGCTGCTAACAGGACCATGATGTGAACAGGACCACGCTGTGAACAGAACTACTCTGCTAACAGAACTACCCTGCTAACAGAACCAAGCTACTAACAAGACCATGCTGCAAACAGGACTACTCTGCTAAGAGAATCATGCTACTAACAGGACCACACTGTTAACAGGACCATGCTGTGAACAGAATTACTATGCTAACAGGACCGCTCTGCTAAAAGTACCATGCTGCTAACAGGACCACTCTGTTAACAAGACCATGCTGCTAAGTGAACCTCACTGCTAAAAGAACCATGCTGCGAACAGGACCACTCTGCTAAAAGTACCATGCTACTAACAGGACCATGTTGCTAACAGGACCATGCTGCTAAGTGAACCTCACTGCTAAAAGAACCATGCTGCTAACAGGACCACTCTGCTAACAGGACCATGCTGCTAAGTGAACCTCACTGCTAACAGGACCACGCTGCTAACAGGACCATGCTGCTAAGTGAACCTCACTGCTAACAGGACCACGCTGCTAACAGGACCATGCTGTGAACAGAATTACTATGCTAACAGGACCACTCTGCTAAAAGTACCATGCTACTAACAGGACCCCTCTGCTAAAAGTACCATGCTGCTAACAGGACCACTCTGCTAACAGGACCATACTGCTAAGTGAACCTCACTGCTAAAAGAACCATGCTGCTAACAGGACCACTCTGCTAACAGGACCATGCTGCTAAGTGAACCTCACTGCTAAAAGAACCATGCTGCTAACAGGACCATTCTGTTAACAGGACCATGCTGCTAAGTGAACCTCACTGCTAAAAGAACCATGCTGCTAACAGGACCACTCTGCTAAAAGTGCCATGCTACTAACAGGACCACGTTGCTAACAGGACCATGCTGCTAAGTGAACCTCACTGCTAAAAGAACCATGCTGCTAACAGGACCACTCTGCTAACAGGACCATGCTGCTAAGTGAACCTCACTGCTAACAGGACCATGCTGCTAACAGGACCATGCTGCTAAGTGAACCTCACTGCTAACAGGACCACGCTGCTAACAGGACCATGCTATTAACAGGACCACGTTGCTAACAGGACCATACTGCTAAGTGAACCTCACTGCTAAAAGAACCATGCTGCTAACAGGACCACTCTGCTAACAGGACCATGCTGCTAAGTGAACCTCACTGCTAAAAGAACCATGTTGCTAACAGGACCACTCTGCTAAAAGTACCATGCTACTAACAGGACCACTCTGCTAACAGGACCATGCTGCTAAGTGAACCTCACTGCTAAAAGAACCATGCTGCTAACAGGACCACTCTGCTAACAGGACCATGCTTCTAAGTGAACCTCACTGCTAAAAGAACCATGCTGCTAACAGGACCACTCTGCTAACAGGACCACTCTGCTAAAACTACCATGCTACTAACAGGACCACGTTGCTAACAGGACCATGTTGCTAAGTGAACCTCACTGCTAAAAGAACCATGCTGCTAACAGGACCACTCTGCTAACAGGACCATGCTGCTAAGTGAACCTCACTGCTAACAGGACCACGCTGCTAACAGGACCATGCTGCTAAGTGAACCTCACTGCTAACAGGACCACGCTGCTAACAGGACCATGCTGTTAACAGAACCATGCTGCTAACAGGACCACTCTGCTAGCAAGACCATGCTACTAACAGGACCATTCTGCNGTATGTAAATTTTTACTCCATAGCGCCCCCTATATTATTACTACAGTTATATCTTAGTGATACATTATCCGATCTGCACGAGATTTATTATGATTCATCAGTGAACACTTCTACACACATTCATAATGGTATGTAAATTTTTACTCCATAGCGCCCCCTATATTATTACTACAGTTATATCTTAGTGATACATTATCCGATCTGCACGAGATTTAATGTGATTCATCAGTGAACACTTCTACACACATTCATAATGATATGTAAATTTTTACTCCATAGCGCCCCCTGTATTATTACTACAGTTATATCTTAGTGATACATTATCCGATCTGCACGAGATTTATTGTGCTTTATCAGTGAACACTTCGACACACATTGATAATGGTATGTAAATTTTTACTCCATAGCGCCCCCTATATTATTACTACAGTTATATCTCAGTGATACATCATCCGATCTGAACCAGATTTATTGTGCATCATCAGTGAGCCCTTGTGGACACATTGATATGGTGGGCTAACATTTGACTCAAGTGCGCCCCCTACATTATTTCTATAGTTATATCTCAGTGATACATCATCCGATCTGAACCAGATTTATTGTGCATCATCAGTGAGCCCTTGTGGACACATTGATATGGTGGGCTAACATATGACTCCAGAGCGCCCCCTAGATTATTCAAACTGTTATATCTCAGTGATACATCATCCGATCTGAACCATATTTATTTATCATCATCAGTGAGCCCTTGTGGACACATTGATATGGTGGGCTAACATTTGACTCAAGTGCGCCCCCTACATTACTTCTATAGTTATATCTAAGTGATACATCATCCGATCTGAACCAGATTTATTGTGCGTGTGCACCCCTGGTGCGGAGTAGACACGAGAGACTTCGAAATGGCGACCGAGCGGACGAGCTGGAGCTCGCGCGGTCGCCTCAATAAGGTCCGAGCGGCGCTAAGCTGCGAGGGCCTCAACGCCGCTTGCGGCTTTAATTATTATTATTATCACTGCTAACAGAACCACACAGCTAACAGGACCATGCTGCTAAGTGAACCTCACTGCTAACAGAACCACGCTGCTAACAGGAACGTGCTGCTAAGTGAACCTCACTGCTAACAGGACCACTCTGCTAACAGGACCATGTTGCTAAGTGAACCTCACTACTAACAGAACCAAGCTACTAACAAAACCATGCTGCTAACATGGACCACTCTGCTAAAAGTACCATGCTACTAACAGGACCACGTTGCTAACAGGACCAAGCTGCTAAGTGAACCTCACTGCTAAAAGAACCATGCTGCTAACAGGACCACTCTGCTAACAGGACCATGCTGCTAAGTGAACCTCACTGCTAACAGGACCACGCTGCTAACAGGACGATGCTGCTAACAGGACCACTCTGCTAACAGAACCATGCTGCTAACAGGACCACTCTGCTAACAGGACCATGCTGCTAAGTGAACCTCACTGCTAACAGGACCACGCTGCTAACAGGACGATGTTGCTAACAGGACCATGCTGCTAACAGGACCATGCTGCTAACAGGACCACTCTGCTAACAGGACCATGCTGCTAAGTGAACATCACTGCTAACAGAACCACGCTGCTAACAAGACCATGCTGCTAAGTGAACCTTACTGCTAACAGAACCACCCTGCTAACAGGACCATGCTGCTAAGTGAACCTCACTGCTAACAGGACCATGCTGCTAAGTGAACCTTACTGCTAACAGGACCATGCTGCTAACAGGACCACTCTGCTAACAGGACCATGCTGCTAACAGGACCATGCTGCTGCTAAGTGAACCTCACTGCTAACAGGACCATGCTGCTAACAGGACCACTNCTAACAGGACCACGCTGCTAACAGGACCATGCTGCTAACAGGACCATGCTGCTAACAGGACCATTCTGCTAACAGGACCATGCTGCTAACTGAACCTCACTGCTAACAGAACCACACTGCTAACAGGACCATGCTGCTAACAGGACCACTCTGCTAACAGGACCACTCTGCTAACAGGACCACGCTGCTAACAGGACCACTCCGCTAACACGACGATGCTGCTAACGTAACCGTGTTTTATAACACTTTTTATTTTATTTTAATTGATTTCTATTGTTGTATATTGTTGTGTATTTTTGTCTGTCTGTATATCGTCTGTTTAACACAGGTCTCTCTTGAAACTAAGTCCTTGTGACTCAATGAGACAACCTGGATAAATAAAGGTTGAATAAAAAGAAAAAGTATCAGCTCAAACAGCTCTTACGAGCTGTCGAGCACGGTAGTGGAAGAGTGATGGTTTGGGCTTGTTTGCAGCCACAGGACCTGGTTTTTATTCATGGAGTTGGACCTCTGTGGACCACAGGGTTCTGGAGTCAAACGTGGGACCATGTGTCCAGCAGCTGAAGCTTGGACTGAACTGGGTCGTGATGCAACAGGACATTGACCACAGACACAGCAGGTTTAAGAATCCCGTGGGTCAAGCAAAGACTCTGGGGGATGTTTATAATCCGGTTTTCCATTTTTGCCATGTGGCAGTCAGTCAGGCAGATAATAAATGTATAGAGTGTTGGTTTTATTTTAGTTTGAACACTGACGTGGCTAAAAACATTGTTGCTGTGGCAACTAGCCCCCAACTAATAAGAATAACAACAAAAAATCTAAGATTAGTTTGGTCACGAGTAATCTGCTGCACAGTGAGCATGTTTAAACAACACTTAACCGTACGGTAAGACTTTCAGGTGTTTTCATGACCTTATCTTTGTTCAATAAAATACTTCTACAGTTCAGTACAGGTAGTCCTCGACCTATGGCGATCCGACTTTACGAACGCATCATATTAATAAAAATGTAAAATAAAATTTAAAAATTAAAATAAAAAATTGTGTTTAAATGTTCTTGATTTCATGTGTACAGCACTTTGTTGCAGCTGTGGTTGTTTTAAATGGCTTTATAAATAAATTATTATTATTATTTTTAATTAATTATAAGCCTATGTACGTAGTTTCTGGCAGTTTCCGCCAGTTTCCGCCAGTGTTCGGCAGTTTAGCCAGTTAGCTCCGGCCTCGACAGCCGGCTTCGGACAGACCGTGTCCGATCAGAGGTTCCTGCACTCGGATACATGAGCTGGAGCTGAAAGGCGGTTTTGCGGAGGGACGGGTGGACGAAGGAAAACGATGCTGTGGACCGCGTGAAGCAGCAGACAGCGAGCTGTACTGGAAGAGCAACAAGATAACATGCTAACAAGCCTAGCTGTAGGATGGACGGGTGGATGCTAACGCCCCACCGGGGACACGGAGCCTACAGGCGGCGGAGCTCGCCTCGATGTCCGCCTGGCAGCCTCAGATGTTGGATGGACACCGAGCTAACATGCTAAAACGCAGAGAAACAGCTGCGGCAGCCTTTTGGAGGGGCTAACATGCTAACGCAGCGCGGCCTAACATGCTAACGTGGAGGGGCTAACGCTAACGCGGCGTAACTTGTTGGACGGACACCGCGGAGAAACGGCTCCCAGTAAATTATTAACTCTTTTTCCCTTCATGATGGTTCCAAATGTATGGAGCTAACATGCTAACAGTCCTTCCTGTAAACAGTTTGGACCGCGTGGAGCAGCACGAAGCTGCGGAGCTCGGACGTGCAACGAGCTAACATGCAAACAGACGGAGACAGGCTTGACCAGCTCAAAGTAAGAAATTAAATTTTAAAAATTGTCTCTAAATGTACTGTATGTGTTTTTTGATAATTATGTAGGGCACTGTGTTAGGATAGGCGAAGTGCTTGGTAACTAGTGCCGTACATGTACGTGTATAAGTGGCGGCTCGTGTGTTTTCCGACTTACGGCGATTTTCGTGATACGAACGGCCGCAGGAACGGAACTCGTTTGTAAGTCGGGGACCACCTGTAGTTTGACGAGTCAGTGACAGTCCACTAAAAGACTTCCTGACTGGATGCTGCATGCACTGCAGCGGCTGCAGAAATAAGACCCAGAGCAGGAGAACGTGCACCTCCTTCTTACTGACAGAGAAGAGGAGGAGGGAGGAGCAGCGTTGAGATAAGAGGATTTTGGAAAACTTTGGGCTCGTCCAGAGGCTTCACTTTAAACAAACTGTCGCTCATCAAGAAGCGTGTGTGTGTGCGTGTGTGTGTGTGAGGAAACCACCTATTTACTCAGTCTGGTACTCAAGTTGTCTTCAAATAAAGCAACACAAACACAACAGGTAAACACATTTTAAGTTGCCAGCTTACATGCTGCTCGTCGAACTGGTCTCCTCCGAACGCCGCCACGCACGGTTTGATGCCTCCGGTGCCGAAGGCGATGAGAATCAGACCCAGCATGGACAGAGCTCTGCGGAGCACACAGCGAGAAACATCACAAACGCTGCTGGTTCAAGTGGAGACTCGTGGAGAACATGTAACGAGTCAAGAACCAAGAAAAACCAACTGCGTGCTCCTTTTCATGAGACCCAAAAGATTGGGTTGACATGGATATGATGTTTGTAAAATATATAATAAGTTACGTTATTGAACCATTCACATATATGTGTGATCTGTCATTCTCAACAGGAATATTTCCAAAAAATATGAACATAGCCAAAGTAATCCCTCTTTTTAAGAATGGTGAGAAACGTGTGTTAAATAATTATAGACCAATATCATTGTTACCACAGATTTTGAAGATTTTGGAAAAGTTATTTGCGATCGGATTTATCAATAAACAGAATACTGTATATTAAGTAACAGTCAATATGGATTTAGATCAAATACTTCAACATCAATCGCTCTTATTGAATTAATGGAAAAAATAACAACAACTGCTGTTGACCAGAAAAAGAGTTGTGTTCGTATTTATGTTGATCTAGAGAAGGCATTTGATACTATTGACCACAAAATTCTTCTTGAGAAGCTGTTTAAATATAGTATTAGTGGTATTAGAGGGCCAGCACTGCAGTGGGTAGATAGTTACTTGAAAGAAAGGAAACAATTTGTTCAGATAAATGATGTAAGATCTGAACTTTGTAACATTGCATGTGGAGTGCCGCAGGGTTCTGTACTTGGACGCAAGTTGTTTAATTTACAGTATATGACATGTGGATGACTTGGTAGATGTGTCAGAACTTTTTTAATGTGTTTTATTTGCTGATGACACAACATTTTTTTGTTTGGGTAAAGACATAGAACGACTGTTGGAAATGATACAGACAGAATTTACAAAATTGGTTTCACCTAAATAAATTATCATTAAATTTGGAAAAAACATTTTACATGATATTCAGCAATAGTAAAAGGAATATTAATGCAACGTTTACAGTAGATGGAATTGAGATTTGTAGAGTTAGTGAGGTGAAGTTTCTAGGTGTCATCATTGATGAAAAATTGACATGGAGATCTCACATAAACAATTTATGAAAAAAAATATCCAAATCAATAGCAATACTGTATAAAGTAAGGGAACTATTAAATGATAAAGCATTGGTCATGTTATATAATGCAATAATTGTTCCACATTTAATTTACTGCATTGAAGTCTGGGGTAAGGCATGTAAAACGATTACAAATCCTATTTTTATTTGACAAAAAAGGGCAGTAAGAATTATTACCAGAAAACATTATAGATATCCATCAAACATGTTGTTTCATAAACTAAAGATATTGAAGTTCTATGACTTGGTTGATTATAGCATTTTGCTTTTTATGTATAGGGCTAATAAAAATATATTGCCTGTAAATATACAAGTAAATTTTGTTAAAAGGGAGAGTACTTATTTTCTTAAAGGGACAGAAATGTTTGTGAAACCTTGTTTTCGTACCAGTTTGAAGGAGCGGTGTACAATAATTCAGGGAATAAGATTGTGGAATGGTCTGGAAGAAAATGTTAAAACAGCCAGATCTCGGTATACAGTACATTTAAGAGATTGTTAAAAGTTATTTTTTTGAAAGAATATGATAAATAGCATAATAATTTATATGAGTTGTTGTTTGAGTTGTTGTAGTCTTAAATTTGGTGATGTATTTAACTTTGTTCTTTGGTAAATTATTGTTGTGAGTTTATTTGGGTAAAAAGGGGCAGAGATTATAAGATTATTCTTCATCTGCTGCCTTTCATTTTATTTTGAATGTATGTTTTTTTAATTTTGTGAGTTGTTGACTTGTTCTTAATGAAATGAATGAATTTCAATAAATAAAAACCATCAGTACGCCTGCCACACATGTCTCTGAGGGATTTGACGAGTAAACGTTTGTAGTTTTGGAGATGTGTTTTTTCTGGACTGGAATTGAACAGGTAATGCACGTACAGTAAACCTGAATGTTTTTGGTGCACAATGTTGAAGCGGGGAGGAGCTACACTGTGGAAAACAGAGGGGTTTTTGTTGTCCAATCCACAACCAGGTGCAGTGGTGGAATCAGGGGGTGGCCAATGATGGCCTTGGCCCCCCCATACATGAGTCTTTAAATCCCAAGGTCCACCCATATCATTTGAGAAAACTATACTTTTAAGCAGTAAATAAATAAACTTTCAGCAGTACTAAAAACTAGAAAGCATAGTTTCCTCAAATGACAGGGGTGGTTAGAAAAGAAAGCGGTGCTCTCGAGGGAAAAAACGTGGCTGTCGAGCAGGAATTATGACGAGACTACGAGCAGACGCTAAAACCGGTAAACCCCCGATGCCGGCTTTATTTCTGTCCAATGTGCGTTCGCTCGACAACAAGATGGACCTGCTTCGTCTGAGAGTAACAACGTCGGAGGAGATGAGGAGATGTTCGGTGCTTTGTCTCACGGAAACATGGATCAATGAAGACACTCCTGACTCTGTTTACGAGTTGGATAATAAACTATTTTTCAGAACGGACCGGTGCATCGAGACTACGGGGAAAACGCGAGGTGGAGGTGTCTGCATTTACGTTAACAAAGACTGGTGCACGAACTGTGCCGTTATCAGCAGGATCTGCTCAGCTGCTGTGGAGCTTTTAACAATAAGATGTCGGCCACATTACCTCCCCCGCGACTATTCAGCGATAATAATAAGCAATGTTTACATACCCCCCGATGCTAATGCTAAAGACGCCCAGGAAGAAATTCATGAGTTACTCACCTCGCTGCAGTGTAAATATCCTGAGGGGTTTTTCATTGTTTCCGGGGACTTCAATCACGTGGATTTACGTGTCATCCTTCCAACCTTCAATCAGCACGTTTTCACAGAAACACGAGGAAATAAGACATTAGACCAGGTCTACACGAATGTGAAGGGGGCGTACACGGCGAAGCCACGCCCACCGATCGGGGCTTCCGACCATCGCTCCCTGCTATTGGTCCCTAGACAGCTCCCCCCACTCCGACGTTCGATGCCAGAACAAAGAGTGATAACATCGTGGCGCCAAGATAGTTCCCCCATGCTGAGGGACTGCTTTGAAAACACAAACTGGTCTGTCTTCAAAGAGGCAGCTACGAATGGAAATTCAATTGACCTGGAGCTTTATGCTTCCTCTGTCCTGGGTTACATCAGTACATGTGCTGAAAATGTATCCATAAGAAAGTGTGTTAAATTTTACCCCAATCAAAAACCCTGGCTAAATAAGGATGTCCGCACCCTGCTGGCAGCCAGGGACACTGCATTCAAGTCTAAAGATACTGAGGAGTTGAGAAAGTGCAGGAGAGAACTGGATGATGGCATAAAGAAGGCCAAAGCCGCGTATGCACAGAGGATCGAGGGACAGTTCACCTCACATGATCCACGGAGCATGTGGCAGGGCATCAAATGCTTAACAGACTACAAGGGCAAAAGCAAACAATGCCCCAGGGACCCATCCCTGCCTGATGCCCTCAATAAGTTTTATGCACGTTTTGATGATCCAAACAGACCAACTAGCACCAGACTCACCTCATCACCAGACGAGGAGCACCTCAAAGTGACCGCAGCAGAAGTGAGAGGCAGTCTCAGAAGGATCAACCCTCATAAAGCTACGGGTCCAGACAACATCCCAGGGAAAGTTCTGAAGGAATGTGCGGACCAGCTCTGTGAGGTGCTGGCTGACATCTTCACCACCTCACTTGCACTGGAGTCAGTTCCCACCTGCCTGAAGACCGCCACCATCATCCCAGTCCCAAAAAGCTCCACAGTGACTGGTCTGAATGACTACAGACCGGTGGCTCTCACCCCGATAGTCGCTAAATGTTTTGAGAAACTGGTCATGTCCCACATCAAGACAGCCGTCAACATCAACGAGGACCCTCATCAATATGCATACCGTGAGAACCGATCAACAGAGGACGCCATCTCCTCCGTGGTCCACACTGCTCTCACCCACCTGGATCAGAAGGACTCATACGTGCGTCTGCTCTTTGTGGACTTCACATCTGCCTTCAACACCATGATCCCCCAAACTCTGATAGACAAACTATCCACACTTGGACTAAGCCCCTCTATTTGTAACTGGGTCTTAGACTTCTTAACAGACAGACCACAGTCCGTGAAGATCCACAACTTCTCCTCCTCCACCATCACCCTCAGCACTGGCTCTCCTCAGGGATGTGTGCTGAGCCCTCTTCTGTTCACTCTGCTCACATATGATTGTACAGCCACACATCCAGGCTGTCATATTGTTAAGTTTGCAGATGATACAGCTGTGGTGGGATGCATCACAGATAATGATGAATCCAGCTACAGACAGGAGGTGGAACATCTGGAGAGCTGGTGCAAAGAGAACAACCTTCACATGAATGTGAAGAAGACGAAGGAGATGATTGTGGACTTCAGAAGGAACAAACACACCCACACCCCACTGTATATAGGTGGATCTGCGGTGGAGGTGGTCTCCAGCTACAAATACCTGGGTGTACACATGAATGATAACCTCAGCTGGAGCAATAACACCACCAGCCTGATCAAGAAAGGTCATCAGAGACTCTACTTCCTCAGACGGCTGAGACGAGCCGGTCTGAGAAGCCCAGTCCTCACCTCGTTCTACAGGTGTGCAGTGGAGAGCGTCCTGTGCTCCAGCATCAACGTGTGGCATGGAGGCTGCACAGTTGCAGAGAGAAAAGCTCTGCAGAGAGTGGTGAAGGCTGCACAGAAGTCTGTGGGAGTCAGTCTCCCCACCATCACAGACATTTACACCTCCAGATGCAGAAAAAGAGCCACCTGCATCATGAAAGACCTCACTCACCCAGCACACTCACTCTTTGCACCACTCCCCTCGGGACGGAGGTTGAGGAGCATCAAATGTAGAACCACTAGACTGAGAAACAGCTTCTACCCTGAGGCTGTCAGACTCATGAATAAATAAATAATAAGAATAAACACTGCAAAATGTCACATCATACTGATACTGATCTGTTTCTTGTTGCTGCGTTCATCTGTGACCATCTGCTCATGTTCGTGCTGCTGTTTATAATGATGTTTTTCTACTACATTAGGGCTTAGTGTATTACTAGCTGATGTGATGTCTCTCTTAGTTAATCCTAGATGTTATTATTGTATTTCTCTTGCATTTGTTGTTGGATGTAACTGGGACCCTGTGTACATAATCTCGTTTTCAACACATGTACTACATGCGGTGCAAATGACAATAAATTCTCTCTGACTCTGACTCTGACTCTGACTCTGGTTGGGTTACATGGCAGCTATCTTGAATTTTTATGCAACAACCATTTTTCGAAAGGAAGCTTCCTTACGCCTAGATGCAGCCACGCCCCAAACTGGAAGTCAGTACCTCACTTCCTTCTTAAGTTATTGTGATGTGCTTGGACAAGACTCATCAGAGGAGGCAGAGACTAACCAGGACAGGTGTCCAGTCAGTGGAGGAGCAGCACACAGAATAAAGGTCTCAAACAAACTGGGGGCGGAGCTTTGCAGTGGTGGTGGCGGCACCCTTTTGGAGGGAGGGTGTCGTCCGCAGTCCTTTAGAGCTGCCAGGTGTTCCTGCGTCAGGAGGGGAGTCTGGGCGCCTCCTGTAGACAGTCAGGGTTGGCCTTTGGGTGCAGTCACCACCTTGATCTCCTGCTGCTGTTCCTGTGGCTGCTCTGATCTGGTGTGGAGCCAGTCCAGGAGGTCCAATCATCGTGGGTGCTGGATGACATCACAAGCTTAGACTCTGGGGAGGGGGCTTGCCGGCTGGGCGAGCTAAGTGAACTCATTTCAACTTTGTTGTAGACCTCTACTTTTTAGCTTGACGGGAGGAACAGGTGGAAGGATGGGTTTTATACAAGTACTAGATGCACAAATAAAAAGCCTTTATTTTCTTAACCTCCTGGTACGTGTGGTGACAGTTCTGACATTCTAGGCAATTAGGGGTGCAGGAAAAAAAATTGATTCTTTAAAGAATCTAGCTTCTTAGTCCTGGCGATTCAGAATCGATTCTAAAAAGGCCCAAAATCGATTATTTTTATTTATTTTTTACATTAAAACCCAAAAGATAAAGAAAATAAAACCATATCTCATAGTATATGAAAGAATACATAAAATGAAAGGTGGCAGAAAGAAGAAGAAATCTTATTTTATCTGCCCCTTTTTTCAAAAACAAAACAAGTTCAAACAATCAATTCAAACAAAGCTAAACTAATACTGTACTGGTTATTTAAGTTACATAATTTAATGCATTCCTGTATTATTTGTTCCTATTTTTGGTATAAATATCAAACGATGCAAAAAATTTGATACAATAAGGAACCTAAAATTATTGTTTTAAATAAATGTTCCATTTGTTTCCATTGTTGTTTAACATTCTCAGTTTAAAATTATTGTTTTAAATAAATGTTCCATTTGTTTACATTGTTGTTTATTCTTTTCAGCTTGTCAGTTACAAAACTGAAACTAAATTTATGACGATTTTAATAGAAGAATCGTTTCTGAATAAAAAATCGTTTCTGAATCGAAAAATCGATTTTGAATCAAATCGTGACACCAAAAATCGGAATTGAATTGATTCTCCAGACACAGATTCGCACCCCTATAGGCAAGATCTTCTTCCTGTGTAACCCACAAATTCCTTACCGGTACATATATCATGCTCACAGCATGGACGGCATTTCTAACTGTCCCTCTTTACTCCATGACGGAGGGCAATAAAGCGCTGGCTCTACTCTAAAACACGTTTGTCATGTTTATTTGGTTATTAAAACACATCACTGAAACTGACACAATATATTTTGCTTGGTCAAATGTAATTAGATCACTTTAGTGTGATGCATCTGTATGCTGATGACTTTCTGCTGTTAAGGAGTGAGAAGGCTGCAGACTGTAACTCACATGTGTGCATCCTTGTTCCCCACAGTGGGAATGGCTCCCACAGACTTGACCACGTGGCCGATCACGTAAACAACAGACAGGTAGATGATGGTTCTGTTGGGACAAAACAGTCACTCAGTGCGTGCAGAGTCTCTGATCCACACGCTCAAACGTCTCTGTGGTCGGACTGATTCACACACGGATCACTGGCTGGTCTCTTTGAGCCAAAACAAAAGTTCCTTCCATCCCACGCATCGCCTCATACGTGAGTAAATCAGAACAAAACCACTCGAGTGCATTTTTAGCTCACGGCCACAAACACTCACTTGAATTTCCCGAGCCAGGAGTCGGCGATGACGGCTCCCATGATGGGTGTGAAGTAGCAGAGGCCGCTGAAGGCATGGTAGACAGCAGTGGACAGATCTTTGTCCCACTTCAGGTAGCTGATGAAGTACAGGGTCAGCACCGCTGCAATAAAGCACACAAACATGAGCTGGGACTGTCGTAGACCGTCCACAAATACAAGAAAATCTGTCCCATCAAGAGATTTACTGTAATACAAGCAGCTCATAACAACCTGTCATGACTAGGATGATAGAAGAAGGTTGAATCATTCAGGTTTGACTAACTAGAAGTGAGTCTTCTGTAAAGTGACTAAATAAACAATATTTCACCTGTTGTAGATGGCCTCAGTTTGGAGCAAATCAGATTTTTTTTAATTAAAGGTTTTATTCATTTTACATATTAA
>JBBPBX010011938.1:0-14155 GCA_038048925.1 Garcialebias charrua | reverse complement strand
AGCTAACGGCTATGTCCCAACACAGCTGACCAGTGGCAATTTTAGCCTCTTTTTGGGGGTGCTCAAGCACCCCTAAATTTTAACTCAGCACCCCTGAAAAATTAAGAATCGATATGAAACGTTCTCAAACCAGATTCACCAAAATATTGAATATATTTGAAATAAATATGGAATAAATGATAGTCTTAAAGTGGCCAGTGAAATCTATTACAGGTAGTCCTCGACTTACGACGGCCTCTACTTACGACGTTTCGGGGTTACGACACGCATCTCCAATAAAAAATATATATAAATATATATATATACTGTATATAATATATATATATATATTGATTTTTTTTATTTCGAAGCCGATTTACGCAGTTTACGGCAGTTTACGGTTTCCCGTTTTGCTAGCTGTGGAGGCTACAGCTGCCTGTACTCTCTAAAAAAGCTAAGTCTGGTCCTCTGGACATTCAAAAAACAAAACAAAACTTGTTGGAGCAAGCTGGACAGGCAGCAGCTGTGGAAAAGTAGCTGTTTTATGGACGGCGGTTTTACAACGTAAACGAATGGAGAATCCGGAGGAGGGAGGGAGGAACGGAGGAAATGGCTTCACCAGCATTCCAGAGTAGGAAATTAACTCTTTTTTCCCTTCATTATGGCTCTGAAATGTATGTGTTTTTTGATAATTATGTAGGGTACTGTGTTAGGATAGGCTAAGTGCTTGGTAAAATACAGTACTGTATGTATAAGGTGCGGTTTGGACGTATGTTTCGAGTTACGTCAAAATTCGAGATACGACGTAGTAGGAACGGATCTCCGTCGTAAATCGAGGACTACCTGTATTTATTTTGTTTTATCAATCCAGTAGGCTTGTCAGCTACTGATAATCAGTGATCTCAATTTGTCCTGAAGGTAAACTGCCCTGACCTACAGGAGCTAGAGAGAGGGGCGGGGGAGGGGCATGCATGAGAGAAGCGGAGCACAACATCTGTAGCGTCTTAGTTAGCACATCTGTATTGTGCGCCACAATACAGTGGTCAACCGGGGGTGAAGGGGGCGTGTTAGGATGCCTGAGAGAAGCGGAGCGTGCTCTATTCACACAAGGAGAGCTGTTGGTCAGGTTACTTCTTGTTGCGCTCTAAAATAGTTCTTGAACCAAGTATTTACTTGTGTCGATAATCGTAGATGTTTAACAACCTGTTAAAATACTCCAGAATGCAGAAAATGGCATCTACTTTATTCAAAATTTTCTGGGGGGGGGGGGACTCCCAGATGCCCCCCCAAATTCTTCTGCCACTAATGGCCACTGCGTTGTTCAAGCTAAAGGCTGCCACATACTCTGGCGTACTTCACTCTGCAGAGGTCACGTGTACCAGGGGAAGACTCAACGCAGTCTCGAAGTGGACGCCCGCAAGCCATGTCTGCACAAAGATCAATATTTATGACGATGAATGCGCACTCAGTGTCGCACAATAAACTGCCCGGCGATGGACTGTTTTGTATGTGGCACCAATGTATTAAATTCCCCTTCTTCATCCCTATTCTGGCTTAATGGCTTTTTCTTTTCTTTATATTTTTTTTCCAAGTGACAAACGATCTCTTCCTCCTCCGTTGACGCCATGACTGATATTGTGAGAAATGAAGGAATTTGTGACTCACGAGCGAATAATAATCAGGCCTGGCGTGGCAGCGGGAGGGTCTGGAGATTTCCTGGTGGGCTGGTCTGATGTGTGGGCTGCAGGGCCAGTGCTCCTTGTTTTTTATTTTTTTAGAACTTTTTATTAACAACATATAAACGCAGAACACCACTGCTCTTGGGGCTGCTTTTTATGTTTTATTTTGGGGGGAGGAGGTTGTGATCTGACCATTAATCCAGTAGGGGTGTTAATCTCTCAGTGTCTGGAGAATCGATTTGATTCCGATTTTTGGTGTCACGATTCGATTCAAAATCGATTTTTCGATTCAGAAACGATTTTTGATGCAGAAACGATTTTTCTATTAAAATTATCATAAATTTAGTTTCAGTTTAGTAACTGACAAGCCTTTTCAGCTTGTCAATAAACAACAATGTAAACAAATAGAACATTTATTTAAAACAATAATTTTAGGTTCCTTATTGTATCAAATTTTTTGCATCGTTTGATATTTATACCAAAAATAGGAACAAATAATACAGGAATGCATTAAATTCTGTAACTTAAATAACCAGTATTAGGTTAGCTTTTTGCTCTGTTACTTATAGAAGATTATTGTTTGAATTGATTGTTTGAACTTGTTTTGTTTTTGAAAAAAGGGGCAGATAAAATAAGATTTTTTTCTTTCTGCCACCTTTCATTTTATGTATTCTTTCATATACTATGAGATAGGTTTCATTTTCTTTATCTTTTGGGTTTTAATGTAAAATGTAAAATAAATAAATAATAATAATAATCGATTTTGGGGCTTTTAGAATCGATTCTGAATAGCCAGGACTAAGAATCTAGATTCTTTAAAAAATGATTGTTTTTCCTGCACCCCTATAATCCAGTAGTCGCGTCAGTAAATGACCAATCAATCAGTGACCTCAATTTGTCCCGAAGGTAAACGCCCCTTGCCTGCGGAGCTGGGCTGCAGCCCATCAGGGTGTACGCTGGGATATGAAGTCTCAACAAACTGCGGACAGTGTGCACAGAGTCCGCACAGCTCACGGAGTACACACAGTACGCCTGAGTATGTGGGGTCCTTAAGAGCCATTGTTAGCACTGAGGGCGGAGCCCCCCTAAAGGTCAGATTCTACAATCACCCCTGCACTTGACACAAAAGTGCATTGCTGCCATTTTAAAGGGACAGTCTGGTCATTTGTGAAGTGATGTTCCATTAAATAGTTAAATAGTTTGTACTTGATCAGCTGTGACATCACTCATAGAGCACAGAGTTTGTGCAGAATCTTAATTGGAAAAAAGTTTGGTCTCTCCCACAAATTTTTTTTCTCACTAATAAAGTCAAGGAAATTTCTTTTAAATTAATTCATAAATTTTATCCAACTAAACACTTTCTTCAGAAATACAAAGCTGATATTGATATTTCCTGTTCTTTCTGTAAACTTTATCCAGAAACATCTGTTCATCTTTTTTGGAAGTGTACACACTAAAGTTTTGGAAGGACATTGTTGCTCTGATATCCAATAATATCCAACCAGGTTTCCTTCTGTATTTTGAAAATGTCCTGTTTGGTATCTTTTTCAAGATGAAAGACTCCTCTCACATATTTATTATAAATTTGATCTTGTTTCTTGCTGAGTTTCACATACATAAAAGTAAAGTAATGCATAGGAAACCCTTTTTTATCTCTTTGTAATGGATGTGAAACTGTATCTTGAATCAATCTCAGACTCAAATAACAAAAAGGCTATAAAAACAAGAACAATCTGTAATGAATACAACTTAACTCTGTAACTTGCATTTATTTATCTCTGTATTTTTCTTTTATTTTTATATGTTCAATGTTCTTCTGTGTTTGTTTTAAATTGTTGTACTTGAAGTAAAGTTATAAATAAAGATTTGATGGGGAAAAAAAAAAAAGAAAGAGGTAAATGTTGTTATCCAGGCTAATGAACAGCAACTAGGGTTCTTTTTTTGTTTTGTTTTTCAGGCATGTAAAATAACTTTTTTAAAACACTATCGTTGTAAAAGAACACTTTAGTGAATATTAAACCTCCACAATTTGCAGGACACTGTTTAGTTTGTCGTCATTTTCTCAACCAATCATTATCCGTGTTTCTACGTGACTGTATGTGTGCTAAGCACAGACCGAGTTTATTCTGAGATAAAAGTATTTCTGCACAGATAACAGCGTTATTGTTATTATTATTATTATATTAATATTACACGATCCACTGTGGATGATTTGTTACTGGAGTTGTTCGGGCAGATGAGAGTTCACCCTCAGGCCCTAGCTCCTGTCGTTCACACACTCTATGTTATTGATCGCCTCACCAGGCGTTGGTTTTGGTTATTTTTTAATAAACTATATTATGAACTTGTCTCCTCGTGTCGTCTCTTTTTGTTACAGTTTTTGAGCCAGACTTTTAACTCGTGTCATTTTAAACGGCTTCAGTTTTCACGTTTTCATGGCAGTTTATGGGAATAAACTTTAGAGAAGTGTCTGTAAGCTTCGTCTTCATGTTGTTGTTGTTCCTGCTTCCTTCTGCACCGATCCTGGTTTCATTCCTGCATGGATTAGGATTATGATCGTATAACTTATTTTACTGATTCTGATCACTCTGAACTTTGAACAAGCTGTGTGTGTTTTACAAGAATGTATCATCTGAAGACTTCCCCCAAAGGTTGTTAATCATAAATAAAATCCGTAATGCAGGAGAATTTAAATTCTTAGGTGTGCTGCTGGATTCAACTGTTGGGTTTAAAGAGCATGTGAAGAAGTCTGAACCACTGAAACATTACGTAGCTACTTTTGGACTCATTAGAAATTCACTTAGTGGAGAAGCTTGTAATAAAAACTACAGTGTCAGATGTGTTGCTGCATGTCCTGGTGTTTCAACGCAGTCAGCCACTGTTAAAACCAGTCCTCTGACGTCATCCTTCTTCTTTTTTAATTAAGTTTTACAGGATCAGAAACTACTGCAACTTTATTCACATGTCCCAGGAGCAGCTTTATAACTGATTCATAACTATTTATAACAGATTCATAACAGATTCATAACAGATTAATAACTGATTTATAACTGATTCATAACTATTTATAACAGATTCATAACAGATTCATAACAGATTAATAACTGATTTACAACTGATTTATAACTGATTCATAACTATTTATAACAGATTCATAACAGATTCATAACAGATTAATAACTGATTTACAACTGATTTATAACTGATTCATAACTATTTATAACAGATTCATAACAGATGAATAACAGCTTAATAACAGATTTATAACATATTTATAACATATTTATAACTATAACAGATTTGTAACAGATTCATAACAGATTAATAACATCATCCATCAACATTAAAGAATGGGTATTTATTCAGTTTACAGTCCACATTTTAATGTCCTGTATGATTTCATGCTCAACAATTTTATACCATTAACCTCCTAACCCACTGTGTACACCTTGGAAAGGTCACCAAGTACTTCTTTTACCAATTAATCCATACTTGACAGTATTAATTGTGTTCTATATTTTATATGTTTCCTGTCTTTCAAACTATAAATCAGCTGTTAGATAAATCTGCCACAATGTATCTGTGTATTTAACAGTGTAATGAGATTTTTAAGCATGGACTTGATTAAATGTGCTAATCTTAAAGTTTCAGGTGAGCGTTTGGCTGTCACATGGCACGTGTGTGTCATGTGATGAAGGAGGCTGACTCCAGGCTGACTCCAGGCTTATCTGTTTATTAATGACTATCTGTTGACTCAATTTACTTTGAAAATCTTTAACGGTCAGCATCATTTCCACTCAACACTTTGTTTGCACTTGCCCATTCTTCTTGTAGACAAGCGGTTCCCAAAGTTAGGGTCGCAACCCCTCTGCAGGTCGCAAAACACCAAGTTGGAGGTCATTAAGTGATCTCCAGAAACCAAACAAAGTATAAAAATAATCCCTATTGTCATATTTTAACTATATATAAATAAAAACAACAGCTATAAAAGAAAAAGTCAGTGTAGTATGAGTTTAAGCTGTTCTGTGTTTTCACTACAGTACTGTACTGTATTGCCTTTTAAGTCGATCAACCTACAGTATAAAAATACGATCATTGTTATTTTGCAGGTCAGAAGATGAGATGTTTGGTCCTTGTGGAACACCATCTTGCATGTTTTAGTTGTGTTCTTGCTGCACCACACCTGATTCAGTGAATTAATCACTTCCTCATGTTCTGCAGAAGCCTGATAATCAATCACCCATTCATTTCAAGCAGATGTGTTAAAGCAGGGAAACAACTAAAACATGCAGGATGGTGTTCCTCAAGGACCACGGTTGGGAACCACTAATTAGACAACAGTGTTGCTGCTGTAATATTACGTGTCATACAACATATTTTGCAGAAATGTGCTTTTCTGTTACCTTTCATGCCATAGTAGGAGAAGCGTTCACAGAACTCATTCACCACTACGAAGCAGATGCTGAGCGGATAATTGGTCCCACAAATTTTCTGGAAGAGGAAAAATTGAATTTTATATTGACACGTATGACTTATACAAAAAAAAAAAAACAACAGTTCACAGGAAACAAACGTGCAGATCCGGTTTATTCTTTTATTTCTAATCGAACTGATCGACCTTCTGATGGAAGATGAGGAATGTTGCCACCTGTTCTCTTAGTCTGCTGTAGTTAATAATTTAACAGAAGTGAACAGATTGATCAGCTGATCAGCTGAACTGACAGGAATGTGTTCACCCTGCACTCCTGCAGGTTTCTCTCACTTTATTGTGTTCTGTTGTCCCTTCTGCTGCATTTACAGCACACTTGTAGCATTTTTTTACATTTCTCTGATAAGATTTGCAGTATTTAACGTTTAAATGAGTGAACTTTAAACAGAACATTGATCTAATAAAATGTTCCATCAACAGTTCCTGAAAGTTAACCATATGAGGAAGAAAAGACAAAAAACTGATGTGAAACTTAAAGCTTCGTGAGACTCTACGTTTAAGCAAAGGGCCAAGAATTAAAGCTGCTGAGAGTAAACATCATTCGTGGAGAAGTTTACAAAATGTATTTGTAACATTTGCGAGGGTTTTACATCCGCTCGCTGTCGCGTCGCAGGAGTTTGGAACAGTCATGGAGATGATGTCTGGAACGCTTCTCCAGCTCACTGTGAGGGGATGGAGACCAGCTGGTTTTATGAGCCCCTCGTGACCCCAGCAGCATGAAGACCTGCTGCAGGCCTCAGAGGGTCTGTCCGGTCCTCATCCAGGTGGGATCTTCATGGAGCAGCTTCTTTACTAACCCCATGAGGTCCACATGGCTTGACATCTCAAGTCAAAACGGTTGCTGGACTGAGAAGAAGCCATTTGTCTATATCACATATGTCAAAGTGCCGGCCCGCGGGCCAGATCCGGCCCGCAAATTAATTATCTATGGCCCCCTGGATGATATTTAATTACTAATAGAACCGGCCCGAAGGCCACGGCCGCCCGCTGGTGTTTTGCACGCACCAACACCACATTCCCCACAATGCAACGGTAGTAGGGGTGGGGCCGATCCGATCCGGAGTCGTGTCTCATGAACCCAGAGTAATAAGACCCGCCTCACGTCACATTCAGGAAATCCATTTCATAGTTTGCAGCCAGCTACAACGTGCGGACTGAGTGAGTAGCACTTTAGCTAACAGCTAGCCAACTTTTCATCGTAACATGTCGCTGTGTGGAAGTATTTTACACTAAACACCACAAGACAGCAACGTGCAATGTCTGCAGAGCCATAGCGCCACATTAAACCGCGGTCAAGTTAGTTTTACGTTGGACATTCGAGCTCCGGGGCTTCAGCGCGGAACGCCACTCTCGCTGAACCGAAACAGGGAGACCGACCACAACCAGCTGCGTCCGCTCTGACCCGTTGTCTGACTGTCTCGTAGGGACAGGCTGAGAGCGGCTGACAGAAATCAGAGCGCCCGCCCCAGATTGAACAAGAAAAACACACCGCTGAAGCCACGGAGCTCAAATGTTCACTGAGAAGTTTCTAAACTTCATCATAATTAAAGGATCAGTATGTAACTTTTTTTTAAACATATTTCTTCACTCTGCCACTATCTCCTGATAGANCAGCACGGCAGCTGAGCTGCATGTTGATGTTTGGTTTTTCCAAAGCTTGTAAAGGGGATCAAATCAGAACTTGCAACAGAAAATAAAGCATTACAGTCAAATGATGAGTGCTTATACGTTTGTACCTTTAAATGCACAAGGATAATCAAATGTACTACTTTGTATATATGAAAGCCACATGGTTGCAGTCCTATTTAGATATTTGTTGAATTGCAGTGGTGAAAACCACCGTCTCCTGAAATATTTTGATGGCTCACACTGGAGTTAATTTGAACACAAACATGCACAGACAGTTTTTACTTTCAGCATTCGCGCTCCAGGCTGGGTGGAACCATGCAAGTATGTGCGTTTGTCTGCGTACGTGCACACGCAGCTGTATGGGGAAAGCTGTGCGAGTCACACATCAGAGAGGAGGAGTCAGAGCATGAGGCTGCTTTCAGGAGAACACGTGTCGGCTCAGTGACACTATGTGGGAAACACACATGTGCACAAACAGGCAGCGACGTCACATACGGAGACGTCCTGAGCTGCTCTCTGCTCTCTGGGGCCCCGTCTGCCTTCACGCTCCTAATCCAGCTCGGTGCACTCCACTAATCTACACAGCACAGGCCATGCATGCAGACAAACTCACAGGGAAGGCACAAGTACACACAGCTGTCAGCATGTTACACGTTTATAGGAATGAAAAGGAAGCAATATCTTAAATTAGTGTTTGGCGTCATGTTGATGTTCATGCAGAAAAAGAAAAACAAGAACTGTGCTAAATTGGTATATTTTAGTACATTTTTTATTTATATAAAAAACAATTAAGATTTGATTAATAATCGTATTGTGTTTTTAAATAGATTTACAAAATTCTATCAGGTTATACAGTGGCGGGCTGTGCATTTCACACCTAGGCCTTCAGCAGTGCTCTATCTGAATCAATTCAACCATCAATAACTATTTTCCCCATATTTTTAGACCAATTTTTGGCTGATATATGACCGTTTCCATTCATTCTGATGGGGAAAAAAATGGAGCAGTACCACTTTCGGCCACTATGGGCGCTAAAGGACCCTCTAGGCTTTTGACGACCAGTGTACCTGTATACGGATATTTTAGAGCAAAAAAAAGTCCTGCTGGATGGACAGCGTGTGCGCGCACATCATGCTGTAGTTTAAAGATAAAATTAAAGTGTTTAACTCCATTCCTGCATCATCCTGGAAGGCTTGACCAAGCTTCAAAGCAGCTCTGCGCCGTGATGGACAGAGAGCAACAGCTACAGGACAGATGCACGTGACGTGCAGCAGGTCCTCGGATGGATGGATGGACGGATGGATGGAAGGATAAAGCTTGGACCTCAGTCAGTAAAGAATCCATCTGTCTGGGTTCAGGAAGGCAGGATGTTTGATGGAGCTGACGTGGAGCCAGGAGGACGCAGCTGCTCTGAGCGCTGCACCTGTTACCTGCTCAGGAGTTGACAGAACTCTTCACCAGCGACGCAGAGGATGAAGAATTCAACGAGTTTGAATAAAAATAAATAAATAAATATATATATATTTTTGTGTTAATCTTGTTACATTTTAAAGAGAGGAAGGTTGTTGCAGCATGCGCGCACACGTTTGGAAGACCCGACAAGTGAAACTATTTAAATCCAGCGGATTTGAACATATTCATTTATTAAAGAAAAGTTTCAGCTCAGACACATCTTTGCTATAATTTTCAGCAAATAAATATGTTTTTTAAGTGTTAATCTTATTAAATTTTAAACAGATGAAGGTTTTAGCAGCCCGCGCACACACACGCACGCGCAAGTCCGGTCAAAGCAACCTATCAGCTATTTGACAATTATGTTCATTTTTAAAAGAAAAGTTCAGCTCAAACACACTTTTACTATAATGTCAGCAAACAAATATATTTTTAAGGTGTGTATCTTTTTAAATTTTAAAGACATGCAGTGCACATGCTTGACACAGCGAAACTCTTTTTTTAAATCCAGCTGATTTTCAATATCATTTAGGAATATATGCTTCATGCCCCTAGTAGGGTCACCCAAGGCAGACAGGTCCTAGGTGAGGGACCAGACAAAGCGCAGCCCAAAGACCCCTTATGATGAGTTCAATTAATGGAAACAATGTTCCCTCGCCCGGACGCGGGTCACCGGGGCCCCACTCTGGAGCCAGGCCCGGAGGAGGGGCACGTTGGCGAGCGCCTGGTGGCCGGGCTTTTACCCATGGAGCTCGGCCGGGCACAGCCCGAAGAGGAGACGTGGGTCCCCCTTCCCATGGGCTCACCACCTGTGAGAGGGGCCAAAGGGGTCGGGTGCATTGTGGAATGGGTGGTGGCCGAGGGCGGGGACCCTGGCGGTCTGATCCTCGGCTACAGAAGCTGGCCATTGGGACATGGAATGTCACCTCTCTGGTGGGGAAGGAGCCTGAGCTAGTGTGTGAGGTTGAGAGGTTCCGGCTAGAAATAGTCGGACTCACCTCAACGCATGGCTCTGGCTCTGGAACCAGTTTCCTTGAGAGGGGTTGGACACTCTTCCACTCTGGAGTTGCCCCTGGTGAGAGGCGCCGAGCAGGAGTGGGCATACTTGTTGCCCCCCATCTTGGTGCCTGTACGTTGGGGTTCACCCCGGTGAACGAGAGGGTAGCCTCCCTTCGCCTACGTGTGGGGGGACGGGCTCTGACTGTTGTTTGTGCCTATGCGCCAAACGGCAGCGCAGATTACCCACCCTTTTTGGAGTCCTTGGAGGGGGTATTGGAGGGTGCGCCTCCTGGGGACTCCCTTGTTCTGCTGGGGGACTTCAACGCTCACGTGGGCAATGACAGTGAGACCTGGAGGGGTGTGGTTGGGAGGAACGGCCCCCCTGATCTGAACCCGAGCGGTGTTCTGTTGTTGGACTTCTGTGCTCGTCATGGATTGTCCATAACAAACACCATGTTCAGGCATAAGGGTGTCCATATGTGCTCTTGGCACCAGGACACCTTAGGTCGCAGTTCGATGATCGACTTTGTTGTCGTCTCATCTGATCTGCGGCCGCATGTCCTGGACACTCGGGTGAAGAGAGGGGCGGAGCTGTCAACTGACCACTACCTGGTGGTGAGTTGGCTCCGATGGTGGGGGAGGATGCCGGTCAGACCTGGCAGACCCAAACGTATTGTGAGGGTCTGCTGGGAACGTCTGGCAGAGTCTCCCGTAAGACGGAGCTTTAACTCCCACCTCCGGGAGAGCTTTGAACACGTTCCGAGGGAGGCGGGGGACATTGAGCCCGAGTGGGCCATGTTCCGCGCCTCTATTGTCGAGGTAGCTTATCGGAGTTGTGGCCGCAAGGTTGTTGGTGCCTGTCGTGGTGGCAATCCTCGAACCCGGTGGTGGACGCCAGCGGTGAGGGATGCTGTCAAGCTGAAGAAGGAGTCCTATTGGGCCTTTTTGGCCTGTGGGACCCCGGAAGCAGCAGATAGGTACCGGCAGTCCAAGCGGCATGCGGCTCGGGTGGTTGCTGAGGCAAAAACTCGGGCGTGGGAGGAGTTCGGAGAGGCCATGGAGAATGACTTCCGTACGGCTTCGAGGCGATTCTGGTCCACCATCCGGCGTCTCAGGGGGGGAAAGCGGTACGCGACCAACACCATTTATGGTGGGGATGGCGTGCTGTTGACCTCAACTCGGGATGTTGTGAGTCGGTGGGCGGAATACTTCGAAGACCTCCTCAATCCTACTGGCACGTCTTCCACTGAGGAAGCGGAGCCTGGGGACTTTGGGTCGGGCTCTCCAATCTCTGGTGCTGAGGTCGCCGAGGTGGTTAAAAAGCTCCGCGGTGGCAAGGCTCCGGGGGTGGATGAGATTCGTCCTGAGTTCCTTAGGGCTCTGGATGTTGTGGGGTTGTGTTGGCTTACGCGACTCTGCAATATCGCGTGGACATCGGGGGCAGTTCCCTTGGATTGGCAGACTGGGGTGGTGGTTCCCCTATTCAAAAAGGGGGACCGTAGGGTGTGTTCCAACTATAGGGGGATCACACTCTTAAGCCTCCCTGGTAAGGTCTATTCAGGGGTTCTGGAGAGGAGGGTCCGTCGGATAGTCGAACCTCGGATTCAGGAGGAGCAGTGTGGTTTTCGTCCTGGTCGTGGAACACTAGACCAGCGGGTGCGTGGGAGTTTGCCCAACCAGTTTACATGTGCTTTGTGGACTTGGAAAAGGCATTCGACCGCGTCCCTCGGGGGGTTCTGTGGGGGGTACTCCGGGAGTATGGGGTACCAGGCCCTTTGATATGGGCTGTTAGGTCCCTGTACGACCGGTGTCAGAGCTTGGTCCGCATCGCTGGCAGTAAGTCGGGCTCGTTTCCGGTGAGAGTTGGACTCCGCCAAGGTTGCCCTTTGTCACCGATTCTGTTCATAACTTTTATGGACAGAATTTCTAGGCGCAGCCAAGGTGTTGAGAGGATCCGTTTTGGTGGCCTTAGAATCTCTTCTCTGTTTTTTGCAGATGATGTGGTCCTATTGGCTTCATCAGTTCGTGATCTACAGCTTTCGCTGGAGCGGTTTGCAGCTGAATGTGATGCGGCCGGGATGAGGATCAGTTCCTCCAAATCCGAGGCCATGGTCTTGAGCCGGAAAAGGGTAGCATGCCTTCTCCAGGTCGGGGAGGAGGTCCTGCCCCAAGTGGAGGAGTTTAAGTATCTCGGGGTCTTGTTCACGAATGAGGGAAAACTGGAGCGTGAGATCGATAGGCGGATAGGTGCAGCGTCCGCAGTGAAGCGGGCGCTGTACCGGTCTGTCGTGGTGAAGAGAGAGCTGAGTCAAAAGGCAAAGCTCTCAATTTACCGATCGATCTACGTTCCTACCCTCATCTATGGTCATGAGCTCTGGGTTATGACCGAAAGAACGAGATCTCGGATACAAGCGGCTGAAATGAGTTTTCTCCGCAGGGTGTCTGGACTCTCCCTTAGAGATAGGGTGAGAAGCTCAGTCATCCGGGAGGGACTCTGAGTAGAGCCGCTGCTTCTCCACATCGAGAGGAGCCAGTTGAGGTGGCTCGGGCATCTGGTTAGGATGCCTCCTGGACGCCTCCCTGGTGAGGTGTTCCGGGCATGTCCCACCGGGAGGAGACCCAGAGGAAGACCCAGGACACGCTGGAGGGACTATGTTTCTCGGCTGGCCTGGGAACGCCTTGGGATTCCCCCAGAGGAGCTGCTCCAAGTGGCTGGGGAGAGGGAAGTCTGGGCCTCCCTACTTAGGCTGCTACCCCCGCGATCCGACCCCGGATAAGCGGAAGAAAATGGATGGATGGATGGATTTAGGAATATAGCAACATTTTACACACCAAAAATTCTGATTATTTGTACAAGCCCAAAACCAGAAAAGTTGGCACGTTGTGCAAATCGCAAATAAAAACAGAATACAATGACTTGCAAATCTTTTTCAACCCATATTCAACTGAATAGAATGCAAAGACAATATATTTAATGTTCGAACGGAGAAACTTTATTTTGTTTTGCAAATAACCATTAACTTAGAATTCAATGGCAGCAACACATTGCAAAAAAGTTGGCACAGGGACATATTTACCACTGTGTTACATCGCCTTTCCTTTTAACAACACTCAGTAAACGTTTGGGAACTGAGGAGACCAATTTTTGAAGCTTTTCAGGTGGAATTCTTCCCCATTCTTGCTTGATGTACAGCTTAAGTTGTTCAACAGTCCGGGGTCTCCGTTGTCGTATTTTACGTTTCATAATGCGCCACACATTTTCAATGGGGGACAGGTCTGGACTGCAGGCAGGCCAGGGGAGGACCCGCACTCTTTTGCTACGAAGCCACGCTGTTGTAACACGTGCAGAATGTGGCTTGGCATTGTCTTGCTGAAATAAGCTGGGGCGTCCATGAAAAAGACGTCGCTTGGATGGCAGCATATGTTGCTCCAAAACCTGTATGTACCTTTCAGCATTAATGGTGCCTTCACAGATGTGTAAGTTACCCATGCCTTGGGCACTAATGCACCCCCATACCATCACAGATGCTGGCTTTTGAACTTTGCGCCTATAACAGTCCTGATGGTTCTTTTCCTCTTTGGTCCGTAAGACACGACGTCCACAGTTTCCAAAGACAATTTGAAATGTGGACTCATCAGACCACAGAACACTTTTCCACTTTGCATCAGTCCATCTCAGATGAGCTCGGGCCCAGCAAAGCCGGCGGCGTTTCTGGATCTTGTTGATGAATGGCTTTTGCTTTGCATAGTAGAGCTTTAACTTGCACTTACAGATGTAGCGACGAACTGTAGTTACTGACAGTGGTTTTCTGAAGTATTCCTGAGCCCATGTGGTGATATCTTTTACACACTGATGTCGGTTTTTGATGCAGTACCGCCTGAGGGATCGAAGGTCACGGGCATTCAATGTTGGTTTTCGGCCTTGCCC
>JBBPBX010011937.1:41890-54989 GCA_038048925.1 Garcialebias charrua | reverse complement strand
TTCCCAGTCTTCCCCTGTCTCCACGGGTGTCCCCCAAGGCTCTGTCCTCGGACCCCTCCTCTTCATCATTTTCCTCCTTCCTCTAGGTCACATCTTCCGCAAATATGGCATCCATTTCCACTGTTATGCTGATGACACACAGCTCTACTTGTCATCAAAACCTAACTCCTCCCACCCACCCTCCATCCTCACCTGTAATGATTTCAGTAAACCCAGATTAGTATGAGACCCGGAACGAGACAAGACTCCACAAGATAAAAAGTTAAACAGTGTTTATTTGTGTAGGTGACTATGTACAGGTGGTCCTCTAGAGCTCCTGAGAAACAAACAGGATGTCAGATGGATTGGAATAGTAGTTGTTCCTTTGATTGCTCGTGATGTTTTTCCTCTTACAGGTTGGATGGTTTGAGTAGAGTGTGAGAGCGGATCCACTTGAGCCCAGAGGATGGTGAACCAGTTTCACAGATGGATGGTTTGGAGGATCAGGCACGAGGACCAGGAACTGAACCCAAGGCAGAACAGGAAGGGATCCAAAGACACAGGAGAACTGGAGGCACAGAGAACAAGGTTAGTAACTCTTCTTAAGGAAACAAACAGGCTGAGAGCATAAATACCATAAATAGCTCAATGCCCCAGCGAAGAGTAGAACTTGACTGCAGCCTTATATAGTTGAAGGTCTCATCAGGGAGATGACCGGCAGCTGTGGTAATTGGCGGCCATCTTGGGTAGGAGCTGCAGCCAGTAGAACTCTTACAGTACCCCCCCCCCTCAAGAGTCGCCCCTCGGCGACCTGAGGCGCTTCTCAGGATGGGCCCTGAAGAACGAGGAGATCAAGCTCGGATCCAGGATGAACGACCGAGGAATCCAAGACCTCTCCTCCGGTCCGTAGCCCTCCCAGTCCACCAGGTACTGGAAGCCATGACCCCTGCGTCCCACGTCAAGGATAGTCCTAACAATAAAAGCAGGATGGTTGTCGATGATCCGGATAGGAGGAGGAAGGTCGTCAGTGGGGCACAAAGGACTCACGAAAACGGGCTTGACCTGCGAGACGTGGAAGGTGGGATATATCCTCATGGAACTGAGGAGCAGAAGCCTGACTGCAGAGGGTTTAATGAGCATGACGATGAGAAAGAGGCCAATAAAAACGAGGAGCCTGTTTCCTAGGAACGTCCTTCAATTGAATGTCTCTAGTGGACAACCAAACCCTCTGACCCACCTGATAGAGAGGTGCAGACGGCGGCGATCAGCAAAACGTTTATTTTGGGCCGCCGTACGGAGAAGAGCAGATATGGCCTGGCGCCAAACACGCTGACATCGCCGGAAGTGATGGAGGACAGATGGGACTGCAATGTCGGACTCCTGGCTGGGAAACAATGGAGGTTCATAGCCGAGAGATGCCTCAAAAGGTGACATACCTGTAGCCGAGGACTTGTGGGTGTTGTGAGCATATTCCACCCAAACGAGATGCTGACTCCAAGCCGAGGGGTTGGTTCCCCACCACACACCGAAGCATGGACTCCAATTCCTGGTTGCATCTCTCCGTTTGGCCGTTTGATTGGGGATTATACCCCGAGGTCAAGCTGGTAGACGCCTCCAGCGTCTTACAAAAGCTGCGCCAAACCTGGGAGATGAACTGAGGGCCACGGTCCGAAACCAAATCAGAGGGAATACCATTGACCCTAAACACATGTTGGAGCCGAAGTTGAGCAGTCTCCATCGCAGAGGGGAGCTTAGGAAGAGGAATGAAGTGAGCCGCCTTGGAAAACCGGTCGACGACCGTGAGTTTGGCAGTGTGTCCGTCCGAAGGGGGTAGACCGGTGACAAAGTCCACTGCTATATGCGACCAGGGACGAGCAGGCGTGAGCAGAGGATGGAGGAGTCCTGCGGGCGGTTGGTTCCCAGACTTGTTCCTTGCGCATGTAGGACAGGCTGCGACGAATTCCTTGATGTCCTGAGCCATAGTCGGCCTCCAGAAGTTTTGCTGGGCCAGAGATAACATGCAGGCAATACCAGGGTGACAAGAGAGTTTGTTAGTGTGGAGCCAAGTCAATACCTTTGATTTTACGAGGTAGGGACAAAAAGGGTTCCGGGGGGGTCCAGTGCCTGGGTCAGGTTCCATCCTCTGAGCCTCCTTCACCTCCTTCTCGATAGTCCAAGTCAAAGTCCCCACAATGCGGACAGGGGGAATCATCCCCTCCTCAGCGTCCGGAGCATCCGTGGGTGAGAACTGGCGAGAAAGAGCATCAGGTTTGATGTTCTTTGAATCCGGTCTGAAAGTGAGAATGTAGTTAACCCATTTATGCCCAATTTTTTTTAAGAGTTGAAAGGCATATCATTTTATCAGTTGGGTCCTTCTGAATCATGTTATGTATTTATTTTCATCATTCTGTATTTTGATTTGAAGAAAATGGCATTTTTATGACTGGCAACAATTGTTGCCAGTAGTCACACAGCTTGTCACTAGGTCAACTGTCACCCGTTCATAATAGAGAACTAATAATAATATAGTAATAACAAAATAATAATGTAGTCAGAATAAATAATAACAAAAAGTTGGAGCATCAGGTTCCTCCTGTATAAAATTCCAAACAACAAACAATTTGAACAGTTTTTTTTATTCTTAATTTATTCGTCTGTAGACTCGAATTTTGTAACTTTGTAATCAAAACTTCAACGAACAGTTTTTTTTTCTTAGAACCTCTAATAACACACATGTATATATTTCATCCCATACATTCCATCATCTTTTATGGATGTTCTACTCAGTGTGGTACTTCTTGAAGCACTCCAAATGTAGTGGCACATCACACTTTTCACACGCAAACGATGTGCGTCCGCCACAGTTTTTGCATCGCTTGTACCTGCTACCAGTGTTGCAGGGCCAGTGGTTGAAATGATCAAACCTGGTGGCATCAGTTATCGCCACAGCCATTAAAGATCTTCTGCCCTGCCTACTTGGCTTTGTTCCATGGCGCAGGAGGAGGGTCTGGGCTACCAGCCTCTGGAAGGAGAGGAGATCTTTCTGCCCACTTTTCCAGGTTCTAAATGAATGAAAAAACAAGCATGATAGATGAATGAATATGCCATGTTTTTGTTCATTTATGATGCTATTGATGAATTATCAATATCCTCCTTTCTACAGTGTCATGCCCCATATGTAGAATGTTCTGTAAAAGCAATATCATGCTTGAGTTTGTGATGTTGGTCTGGATATCATCACTGTTGCTCTTGTCAAATGAAGAGCACTAGCGATCACCTCATGTCAAACATCACAAACACGATTGTGATATTGCTAAATAACATGCAGCCTTGTGTACCTGTAATAGCACCAGCTGTTCACCATGGCACTGTTCAGGGCCCAGCTGAAGCATGGCCACCACCACTTCTTGGACCGTATGTTGACTCTGTAGCGGCTGACAAACTGGTCATGCAGGTCCACTCCTCCCATGTGTGTGTTGTAATCCTGGATACACTTGGGCTGTCTGACCTTGTCCATGGTCCGTTTTTGTTTGTTCCATCTCTTTGCCTCAGTTTCGATGAACTCCCTTTCCATGTTTGACACCACAGTGACCATGCTGTTGTCATTCCACCTTACAATCAGCTTCTCTGCCTCAACCAGATATTCAGCATTTCCTCTGGGTGTCTTCTTGAAGGTCTTGGGTTCTGTGAAAGGAACCTTGTGGAGCTGAGCTTGTCGCATCGTGCCACAGCTGCCATAGCCTCTCAGGGTCATCTCATCCACCAGGGACAGGGTTATGAAGAGGTTGTCATGGTAAAACTTGACTCCAGGTGGAACTTCAGCTTTCTCTGCCAGGCCAAGAACCACACTTGGTCCCTGACCAAGTCCAGTTTCCACCAGATCTGTGTGGCTTCCTACATATGGCTAGATCATCAACATATTTTACCTCAGCGAAACACAAGCTAATGTTAGGCTAGCAAAAAAATGATGTTAGCTAGCAAGAGAATGATGTATGGAAGCGAATAAAAATCTTAGACACACAGGCCTTGACTACATAATTTATTTTGCTAGGAAGAGTATCCTTAGAAGACTAAAATAAGACATTGCACATCATTTTACAATTTGAAATAAGAAAATTAGGTGCAATCCTGCAGACAGTGTTTTCCTGTAGTTAGCGACAAGCTATGTGCCCATTGGCAACTTTTGTTGCCACTTACAAAAAGACGCCCATGAACAAAAAAATATTTATCCTAGGTACAATTTTTGTGGAGAGTGTTACTGTAGAGACTTGAAAGATTAAATAATTATAAAAATGTATGGGGGAAAACCATAAGAAATGTTATGAAAATTACCCTTTTCCAGGACGATTTGCATATTCCATGTCTTCAGCCGGATGGCCCAGGAAGCATGTGATATCATGCAACAGGAAGCACTTGGAAACATTTTTTAAAATCAAAACCTTTGTCTAAGTTGTATACTAGTTTATAGGTGGAAAATGTTGCATTAATACATTTGAGATTTTTTTACTGAATGGAAAATGACAGTGATACATTTTGGCAACAATTGTTGCCAGTGGGACTAAAAGCGGTTGAAAAATAAAGACCATCGTGCCTGTCTGGGTGTCAGTCTCTTAGCATCTCTGAGGTAAGTTAAATTCTTGTGATCAGTCCAAATAACAAAAGGAGTCTCTGTGCCCTCCAACCAATGTCTCCATTCCTCCATGGCTAATTTAACTGCCAACAGTTCACGGTTGCCAACATCATAATTTCTCTCGGCAGGGGATAGACGGCGAGAGAAGTAGGCACATGGATGGACCTTGTTATCCGTGGTAGATCTTTGGGACAACACTGCACCCACACCAGTGTCAGAGGCATCCACCTCCAATATGAATTGACGTTTGGGGTCAGGGTGACTGAGAACAGGTGTAGATGAAAAAAGTTGTTTCAGCTTACCAAAGGCTGCGTCCGCCTCAGGTGTCCATCTAAAAGTCCTGTTAGTGGAGGTGAGTTACGAGAGGGGTGCAACGATCGATGCGGCTAAAACGTCGATAAAAGTTAGCAAACCCCAGAAATCGTTGTAACTGTTTCCTGGTTTCGGGAACGGGCCACTCCACCACAGCCCTCGTTTTCTCTGGATCAGTCCGGTATCGGCCACCTTCAAAAATAAATCCCAAAAAGGACACGTAAAGACACGTGAAATTCACATTTTTCACTCTTAACGAATAGTTGATTCTCATACAGTCTTTTTAATACAGTCCTGACTTGTGTTATGTGCTCCTCTTCGTTGTGAGAGTAAATGAGAATGTCATCCAGATACACGAACACAAAATCACCTAAGAAGTCTCTCAGAACGTCATTGACCAGAGCTTGAAATATTGTGTGGGCGTTTGTTAAACCAAAAGGCATAACCAGATATTCAAAATGTCCCAGTGGTGTTCCGAAAGCAGTTTCCCACTCATCACCCTCTTTTATGCGCACTAGATGGTAGGCGTTGAGCAAGTCCAGTTTAGTGAAGATCAGGGGGGCCGCCAGGAATATTGGGCCCCATGACAAAAAATCCACTTGGGCTCCCCTGCACAGCTGCTTTTGCCACATCTGTAGAATCTAACTGATCCAGCAAAAGTTTTACATAAATAACATTAAAGGCTTGCTTCCTTTGGTCCAATACTGGTACTAGCACAATATTTACTGTTAGAGAATTGTACATGCAACCCTGCATAGAGTATGCAATTCAATATTTAAAGCAAGATTAAAAACAAAACAAAACGAGGAGCCCCGCCGCCGGCAGAGACACGACGAGCAAGCATGGCGTGCGCTTGTGTTCTTAACGCAAACACGCTTCAAATTATTGTTAGTTCATATATCTGCTCTCAAATCAGTGGTAACATACTGCACACTCAAACTGATGGCATAATATGCCATCGTGAAATGGAGGCTAAGCTAGCGAACAGGTTGATAATCACGCACATCTCTACCCACCTCTCTTGGGGAAAAACTGTGTTACAAATCGACACCCTTTCCTTTTTCTGTCTTCTTTTCTTTTTTCTCTTTCCTTTTTTGACAGCCTGGTTTTATGATTTTTCTGGGCAGCATGTTTGTTGTTACTCTGTCATCCTCTGACTGCAAAGTAACACCAGCAGCGTCAAGTGAGCTAAAGCAGCTAGGAACATACCATTTCATGCAGATACAGGGGGGTGTTTGTTAAATATGAGGATGTTTGCTTTTTGGTCTGGGAGAGATAATATTTAAGTTTTACTGTTAAAACAAGTAAAAACAAAGCTACTACCATTAATGTATTGTTATCAGGGTCCCACCACACCATGAAAAAATAAATAAATAAAAAAGGCCAATCTGGGGCCCCTGTGAGTCAAGGGCCCTTGGAATTATACCAACTTTTACCCCCCATACGGCGCCCCTGGTGAAGATGGTAGCAGACTGAAGTTGCTCATGAATAGAGTCTATAGCCCCTTTCATAAGACGGTTCAGTCCGGGTTTGATGCGTGTTCAGTCCTCCAACGAGCATTCATTAAAAAAAAAAGCGGATTGGCGAGTTGATTTGACTCACCTCTGATCCGTCCCTGATACGCGAGCAGAGGTAGTGTTAAACCCGGATCCGAGCCGGACAGACCCACTTCTGAATGCAAGACGCGCAATCCGCGCTCAGAATACAGATGACATCAGTGTGTGTGACCGCAGGATTAATCAACAGCAGATTTATTAACAAGCGAATATTAAAAATGACACGAAACGACTGTATAAGCTAGTTTCGCTTTTTTTCCCCATCTCTCTCTCCAGCGGCGCTGTGTGTATGTGTGTGAGTTGGATTAGGTTCTATTTGGGGTCTTGAAAACGTTTACACAGTCCGCTGTGTGTGTGTGTGTATATGTGTGTGTGTATGTGTGCGCGCGCACTGATTGAGGGACACAGCTCTGCTGCGTGTGTATGTATGTGTGTGCGCACTGTGTGTGTGTGTGTGTCCGTTGCGAGTGACATCCGCTCCCTCCAGGGCGTGCACACAGGGGGAGGGAGAGAGATGTCAGGGAGTTGTACATTTATTACAGAGGAGAAATTAAAAATGACATGACAACTTGTACACGTCTGATCTGTCCCACAATAAATACGTCGCGGTCCAGTTCTACTCAGCTCCGCCTCTTTTGGACCCGCGCTCCGGCTTCATTTCTGAACACGTTTTTGAGAGCGGGACCTGTCCGCCTTCACCTGTTGTCTTATGAATGACATGAGGAGGGTTAAAGCCGGACTGGTCTGTGCGGGAATAGCGCAGATCTGATTTATGAAAGGGGCTTATGAGTGGGAGAGGATATTTGTTCTTGATAGTAATGGTGTTTAAGCCCCGGTAATCAATGCAAGGCCTCAAAGAGTTGTCTTTCTTCTTAACAAAAAAGAAACCTGCTCCAACTGGCGATGTAGATGGACATATAATACCTGAGTCAAGGGAGTCTTTAATGTACTCTTTCATAGATTCTCTTTCAGGACCAGAAAGATTATACAAAGGATTTGAAGGCAATGGGGCCCTAGGAAGGAGGTCGATAGAACAGTCGTAAGGACAATGAGGAGGCAAAGATAGAGCTTTTTGCTTACTGAACACAGAAGCCAAGTCGTGGTAAACAGAGGGAATACCAGTAGTGTCAACATCCTCCTCAGTGACGTTAGCCTTAGGAAGATTATAGATGGCGGCACGTAAACAGTGTTTCAAACAAAAGTCCCTCCATCCCTCTACTCTCCCGAGCTCCCAGTTGATGTTTGGGTTGTGTCTCTTCAACCAGGGGTAGCCTAAAATTAATTGTGCGTTTGGTGATTCAAGAACATAAAAATCAGTCATTTCATGGTGGTTTCCTGATATTAAATGCAAACCCACAGTGTTACACTGAATTTGTCCTACAACATCCCCTGTGACACCAGCTACAGATAATGGGTCAACCGTTTGAGTGGGGATAGATAATTCTTTAACTAAATTCATACTAATTAAATTCTCCTCAGCACCAGAGTCCACCAGTGCAGAAACAGAGAGACAATCTTGAGAGGTTTGGAGTGTCATTTTTAATGTGAGTCGACAAGTGACAGAAAAATTGGAAGCTCCCACCAGTATTTTTCTTCTTACTGGTGGGACCTCTCGTTTCCCAGCAACGGGCAGTTGCGCAAATAATGGCCAGACTCTCCACAATAATTTCACAGATTCAAGCTCCTTCATCTCTGTCTCTCTTCAGGAGATAGATGAGCCTGTCCCACCTGCATTGGTTCGGGTTCTGGTAGTGCACGCAGACGAGTAGCTGGACCAATTGGTGAAGGAGACTCGGAAACAAAGTCTCTCTGGAGCTTGTAGTTTGTTGGAGTGTTTCTGTAGGCGTTTCGCTCACCTGCCGCTGTTGTGAACCCGGAAGTGGGGAGCCTCTGGGAATTGCAGTTTCTCTCCCGGAAACGTTCTCGAAGACGTTTGTCGATGCAGACGGCGAGGTTTACAAGTTCGTCCAGACTGCCTGGTTCATCACGGCAAGCAATTTGATCCTTAATAATGTCCGACAAGGAATTCAGAAATGTACCTTGTAATGATAGTTCATTCCAACCGGTCTGGGCAGCGATGACGCGGAACTCGAGGGCGTGTTCCGCTACTGGTCGTCGACCCTGACGTAATCCCAGAAGTCACTTTACGGCATTGGGTTGTTGCATCAGGGTCCGTGTACATTCAGGCAGTTCGTTTTTTCATTTGAAACAAAAAATGAAAAAATGAAAAAAACCACTTGTTTTTCCGTTTTTCGTTTATTTAACCAAAACAAAAAAATGGATTACAAACCGTTATCCGATTTCCGATTTTGTGCACAAAACGAAAATGGAAAAAACGGATAACGACGGGTCAGTTTCGATTTTGTAATTTCTTTTATTGACAGCGGATATGACCCGGAAGTTCTCTCTGCCCCGCAAATGTGACGTGTCGAAGCATTTGTGTGCACATTTAAGAGTGTAGAATTCATTTGAGCATATTTACACAGAACAAACTTTGTATTGTTTAAAAAAACTCAACGTTGTAGGAAAAACTGGTATTCTACGGAGCCCCCCAGGGGACGTGGGAAAATAACCTTTTGCTATGAACGGCGGTTCCTTTAAAAGGAATGTGGACCTTCTGAAATAAGCATGTCATGATAGCTCAACTAGTAACGCATCGGTTCGCCACTCCAAAGGTCACAGGTTCGACTCCCACTTAGAACATCATCTTTTTTTTTACATTATTTATTCATTCCAGATTACAAAAACACAAGAAAACTATTTACAAAACAACAATAAAAACTTTCAATTATATAATCATTCCTCTTTCTTATTTTGCTTAATGGTTTTTAACTCATCCCTGAAATTCTGACACAGAATCACAAGTTCAAGTGTGAACTGTGTCACAGAATAAACACAATAAAAACATGTATTATCTGCAGCATTGTTGTTTAAAATGGCTCAACATTACGACAATGGAGCAGACAGTACACTCAATTTAATTGAATTTTGAAATCAGCCTTAAATATAAGGATGTCCAGTGTGTGCTGCAGTGGTAAAAGTAATTTTCCGTTGTATATTTCACGTTCAAGCTCCGTGGAATCAGCTGTTCGAGCCGACGCGGCAGCCTGCGCTCTGTCTGTCCCTCTGAACTTGTGATTCAGTGTCAGAATTTCAGGGATGAGTTAAAAACCATTAAGCAAAATAAGAAAGAGGAATGATCATATAATTGAAAGTTTTTATTGTTGTTTTGTAAATAGTTTTCTTGTGTTTTTTTAATCTGGAATGAATAAATAATCTAAAAAAAAAAAACGTTGTCCCAAGTGGGAGTCGAACCTGTGAGGTTTGGAGTGGCGAACCGATGCGTTACCAGTTGAGCTATCGTGACATGCTTACTGCAGAAGGTCCACATTCCTTTTAAAGGAACCGCCGTTCATAGCAAAAGGTTTTGCGTTACCTCATTCAACCTTTATTTAGTCAGGTAAATCTTTTGAACCTCATGGGCTCATTTACGAAAGCGACCTGCTAAAACTAAAGAACAATGAACAGCAGTGTCGCAATAGTTTTGCGTGGGCACGCAAGATTTTTTTTTCCCCACGTCCCCTGGGGGGCTCCGTAGTATACCGGTTTTTCCTGCAACGTTAAGAGTTTTTTTAAACAATACAAAGTTTGTTCTGTGTAAATATGCTCAAATGAATTCTACACTCTTAAATGTGCACACAAATGCTTCGACACGTCACATTTGCGGGGCAGAGAGGACTTCCGGGTCATATCCGCTGTCAATAAAAGAAATTACAAAATCGAAACTGACCCGTCGTTATCCGTTTTTTCCATTTTCGTTTTGTGCACAAAATCGGAAATCGGATAACGGATTGTAATCCGTTTTTTTGTTTTTGTTCAATAAACGAAAAACGAAAAAACAAGTGGTTTTTTCATTTTTTCATTTTTTGTTTCAAATAAAAAAACGAACTGCCTGAATGTACACGGACCCATCAGCCGGTCGAATAATCTGCAAAACTCTTGTAAAAAGACATCGTACGGGACAGAATCCAAATTGTGAGACAACAGGAAGGAATTGGCCCATCTCAATGCTTCACCCTTTAGCTGGCTAACGAGTTAAGTTATCTTGGAAATGCTGGTAGCATACGTGTGGGGAGCCCCCTTAAAAGCCAATTTACATTGCAGCAAAAATCCTCCACAATTCTCAGGGTCACCAGAAAAGAACTCAGAAGGTTTTACCGCTAGTTGAGCCGTGGAATGGTTCTCGGGGACGAAGGCGGTGGCGCCGGACTCCTGAGGAGCTGTGGGTGCATCCGAAGTTGAGAGCCTTTGGTTCAAAGTGTACACCATGTTTCCCAGGTCTTGAACGCTGGCCTGAGCGGCTTGTTGCTACAAAGAGAGATGTTCAAACATGCTTTCTAGTCTATCCATTTGTTGTTCCTGTGAAGTGGATGACGCTTGCTCGCTCCTGATCTCACTCTGGGTTTTGTGTGGCTGGGGCATTCTGTAATGATTTCAGTAAACCCAGATTACGAGACCCTAAACGAGACAAGACTCCACAAGATAAAATTAAAAAGTGTTTATTTTGTGCTGGTGACTATTTACAGGTGGTCCTCTGGAGCTCCTGAGAAACAAACAGGATGTCAGATGGATTGGAATGAAAGTGGTCCTTTGATTATTCGTGATGTTTTTCCTCTTACAGGTTGGATGGTTTGAGTGGAGCGTGAGAGTGAATCCAAGTGAGTCCAGAGGATGGTGAACCAGTTTCACAGATGGATGGCTTGGAGGATCAGGCACGAGGACCAGGAACTGAACCCAAGGCAGAACAGGAAGGGATCCAAAGACACAGGAGAACTGGAGGCACAGAGAACAAGGTTAGTAACTCTTCTTAAGGAAACAAACAGGCTGAGAGCATAAATACCATAAATATCTCAATGCCCCAGCGAAGAGTAGAACTTGACTGCAGCCTTATATAGTTGAAGGTCTCTTCAGGGAGATGACCGGCAGCTGTGGTAATTAGGCGGCCATCTTGGATAGGAGCTGTAGCCAGTAGAACTCTTACAATAGATGGCCTCCCTTCTCATCTCACAGCCATCCTCTCACACCGGTATGATTTTTTTAAAGAGAGAAAGGAAAGATAGAAAGTAAGACAACAAAACACAACAATTATCCACAAAAAGAGCACAAGGCGAACACAACCAACCTCCGTCCGCAATCCTGCAAAGCACATGACAAAACACAGCAACAAAATACACATGCATAAATACTAATAATATTCATGACCTTGCAGTAGATTTCCATAAATAAACATACCCATACCTACAAATACAAAAGGTCATTGCTAAAGAGGCTTGCTGTTCATAGAGCTCTGTGTCAATCACATTAATAGAGAGGTGAAGGGAAGGAAACAATGTGGTAGAAAAAAGTGTACAAGCAATAGGGTTAACCGCATCCTGGAGAGGATGGTGAAACAAAACCCATTCCAAAATGTGGGGGAGATTCACAAAGAGTGAACTGCAGCTGGAGTCAGTGCTTCAAGAACCACAATGCACAGACGTATGCAAGACATGGGTTTCAGCTGTCACATTCCTTTGTGTCAAGCCACTCTTGAACAAGACAGCGCCAGAAGCATCTTGCTTGGAACTGCTACTGAGTGGTCTAATGACACGTTCTCTGATGAAAGTATATTTTGCATTTCCTTTAAGGTCCCATGCAGAGTCTGGAGGAAGAGAGGAGAGGCACAGAATCCAAATTGCTTGAGGTCCAGTATCAAGTTTTCACTGCTGGTGTTGGTTGACTGTGTTTTCTGAGGTCCAAGGTCAACACAGCCATCTACCAGGAAGTTTTAGACAACTTCATGCTTCCTGCTGCTGACCAACTTTATAGAGATACAAATTTCATTTTCCAACAGGACTTGGCACCTGCACACAGTGCCAAAGCTACCAGTACCTGGTTTAAGGACTATAGAACCCCTGTTCTTAATGGGCCAGAAAACTCACCAGACCTTAATCCCATAGAAAATCTATGGGTTATTGTGAGGAGGAAGATGTGATACACCAGACCCAACTATTCAGAAGAGCTGAAGGCCACTATCAGAGCAACCTGGACTCTCATAACTCCTGAGCAGTGCCACAGACTGATCAACTCTATGCTACATCGCATTGCTGCAAAAATCCAGGCAAAAGGAGCCACAACTATGTATTGAGTGATGCACATGCTCATACTTTCATGTTCATACTTTTCAGTTGGCCAGCATTTCTAAAAATCTTTTTTTGTCTTAAGTGATATTCGAATTTTCGGACATGTTGAATTTGGGATTTTTATTAGTTGCCAATTATAATCATCAGCATTAAAACAAATAAACACTTGAAATACATGCATATCAGTTTGTGTGTAATGAATGACTATAATATACAAGTTTCACTTTTTGAATGGAATTACTGAAATAAACAAACTTTTTCATGATATTCAAATTTTATGACCAGCACCTGTATATGATGTGCTCCAGAATATTGTTGTGTGGGCACAACTGATATTTATGGAGATTGTGAGATGAAAGAATAATTAAAAAGAATGGTGGGTATGACTTGATTATTCTGAGATAGAGTTGCAATAAAGATAAAAAGTAAAATAGTTATGAAAA
>JBBPBX010011937.1:6232-17848 GCA_038048925.1 Garcialebias charrua | reverse complement strand
AAAGCGTACTAATTAATAAAAAATGAGCAGTCAGGTCAGTGCAGCACTTGCAATAATTTTCTATCATGCAAAGGAGGGTGGAGAAGTAAAATAGTGTCCCGTCTTTGACGCGCTCCACCGGATTATTTTCGCTTCGTATCCGACCGGAAGTGCAGAGTGGTCCGTCTGCAAAACGCTCCGCCGGACTTTTCGCTAATCGCTACCTCTTCGGCTCCATCAGGTAAATAAATAAACTATAAACTAGTCTCATACCAACATTAAGGCAGCTAACAAGTTATACTCCGCTTAACGCGGTAGCTCAAATACAAACACGATGCTAACGTTAGCTCGTTTTATTTCTTAGAAAAACGACCTGAAATGGCTTCACAGTGTTCACCACAGTGACTGTCCAAGGTAAAAACGTCAGTGTGACTAAATGAATAATGCCACAAAACAGTTACAGAATATGTTGTGAAAAGCTTGCATCCCTTTTCAGATGTGGATTCAACTCCTGCCATGGATTGCACTTACATTGCACTCAAATCCAACACTTATTAACATTCTTAATCCATTTAAAGTTCTCTGTGTCTTTTAAAATGTCTTAATGTCTCTAGTTTTCATTATTATATAATTTCTGTTTATGTTCTCTTTCATTCCATTATGAGTGAATGTCACAGTTTGAAGAATTATTGAATAGGTTAGTTAGGCAATAACAACAGAGCTAATAATTGTATACATTCTCAGTCTTAAAAATGATTTAATAATCTCTTTTTACTGATAATACTGATAAACCTGTTGTTTGTTTAGGAACTTCCTGCAGTCTGTCCAGAAAGTCTCCACTGGAGGAGCTTTTTGCTGAGGAAGAGGCACAACATAATGTCACAGCTCCATGTCCATGAAGAAACAAATGGAGAGAGGGCTGCAGATACCAGGACATCCCACCAGCTGTTCTGTCTGAGGATCCTGCTGCTGTGGTGGAACCAGGTTAGCCCATCAGTGGGAGTTCAGTAACATGACTGCAGCATCAGACACTGGACAATATTATATGTATAATAATAATAATATATGTTGGTGAGTCCTCCATGTTGGCTCTAATCTGCCCTGTGAGAAATTCATAGTAAATGTAACAAAAAGGAAAAAGTTCATAGCATTAAATTCAAACAGAAGTTCAAATTATTTCATCCTGAAATAACTCTGGCTAACTACTGTAGCTTTTTTATAACATGGAGTTAAACTCAAAGTAGTCTCCTCAGATAAATTGTGTTACCATTATTTTTATATTAAAGTTTCTGTTAACTTATTATTTTTATATTTGATTGTTTCTGTTCAGTGCCCTGAGACAACTTCTGTTGTGACTTGGAGCTATACATTATAAATAAACTGAACTGAATTGACATGTCTTTTTTTAACCCCGTCTTTTTTAACCCCGCCTACAAAAAGAATCGGAATCGAGAATCGAAAAGAATCGGAATCGAAACGAAGAATCGGAATCGGAACCGGAATCGCTCAAATTCAAACGATGCCCAACCCTACCTGTGGGGAATACAAACTGTTAGGGAAAAAATTCTGACAAACAACATGCTTTTCTTTTCCAACAGAGGAATTGCAAAATGTTTGAAACTCAAAAAAACATCAGTCATAAATCTCCAACAAATTTTATGTCATACATTTATTTTTGATTTGACCTAAAGTAAAAAAAAATAAAAAAAAATAAAAGAAATTTTAGTATGGAGTTCCAAAATTATTTTACTTTGAAAATCACACCCTAACATGTAGTAAAAGCTTTATGAGAGCATCCATGTAGGATCGTTAGTTCTACCATCCAAAATCAAATTATAAACACATAATTTACACAAAACTTACTACCGGTAAAGCAAAAGTGAATTTAATTTTAAAAAAAATTACAATAAAGAAAGAAAAAAATACCAGTTTAATTCACTTTTACAAAATCAGGAAGGAAAAAGCTTGAAACTTGTGTAAGAAATTGCAAAACGATGATGATTTTTGTGATTTAGACATAAAACATATAGAACACGTTAAGGTCAACAAGTACAATTAGGTGATCTAATCAGTGTTCATTAGAGACAAGCTGTTACCTTTGCAGATACACTTTGTATTTTAATAAAGAGGACATAAAGGGCTCAGATTTCTCTTGAAAAAAATGTCATGTTTTGTGATTTTACAAGAGAAAATTAGGTCCTTATGAGACATTAATCACTTATTGTGGACAAAGTGTGCCAAAAAACAGGTTAGTTTTTAACATAAGCTGTGCTGTGGTAAGAAGTAAACCAGTTTCAGAATGGTAAAAACTCAAGATTTCAACATCAGATTAATTTGCACAGAATTTGTTCGATCTTAATCATGAAAAAAAACTAATTGCATTTCTCCAGCAGTATTTGAGGATTGGTTGGACGTCACAGTGTCACAAATATATACTTTACACATACAAAGCAAACAAAATCATAGGAAGTGTGTGATGATCTCACCAGTATTGACCAGATAGAAAATTAAATTCTAGCCTTTGAATATTTCTGCACATTCCTGTTTATGTCATTTGCGATTAACATTTGTGTTATGTTTGGTTTTGGTTCACTGACAATATCGACAGCACAACTTGGTGAGAAATTAAAATCTCTACATGACAGCGATTATGCAAAACCTGCCCCAAAGCTAAACAGAGATCTCGAGTCAAAGCTATAAATGCATTTGTTCCATAACATTTCAACGTTTCTGTCCCTCAAAACTTTACAGTTTTAGTTTACATCCTTTGGTATTGAAATGCACTTGCTCATTTCACTTTCAAATGTTGTTTATCATATAAAAAAAAAAGAATCCTCTCAGCAATGTGAAAGTGTGGACATATTTGTAAAAAATAAAACAAAACTTTTGATGTAAATCGAAAAGATGCTCAATCCTTCCTGCCCTGATCTGTGTTGTGGGGTTTTGTGATGATGACCTACCACAACTTTGGGCTTCTTTCATTTATTTATTTTTCTACCTTTTAGACTTAAAAATAAATTTAAGCGATTATTGTTTAGTTGTAAGGCTGACCAGAGTGAAAAAACACATGTGCTAAGAGGCAAATTTCCTCCTACATGTCTCTGTGTGAGTGCAGCTACAGTGTGCACTCTCAGGACATGATTACCTGCAGTGTTCCCTCAGTGAGGACTGAACTTGGCAAAAGGGCCTTCTCCTATTCCATTCCTGCTTCCTGGAATATCTTACAAAAATATCTGAAGCTCTCGACCTTGACCTCTCTAAATGGCTTTAGGAATCTGTTGGAATCCTGGCAGGAGCCAATGCAGACATGTTCCTGTTTTTAGTTTTCTACATTTGCCTTATAATCTGTTTTGCTACTTTGACATCTTTTTTAACTTGTTTTTAAAAAAATCTGTATGCCTCTCTTATGATTGCCTATTGTTGTCACTGTTGTCATCATTCTTTGTTGAAACCAGGTCTCTCTTGTAAATGAGTCCCCGAGGCTCAATGGGATTAACCTGCCTAAATAAAGGTTGACCAAAAAAAGAGAGGCACATGCTTGTGAGTTTGCATCAAAAACACATTATACTTTCATAAAACATAATTTATGCATATTTTCATTTCAGACTCTTCTAACGCTATCTAATGTAAATGTTTCCGAACTGCTCTCAGAATGCAGCATACACTTCCCCATACTCAAGAACGTGATGGGCCACATCCTTGCATCCATCACTGTAAGTGGAGGCTGAGTGGCCTTAGGAGCAACCATGCTTGAGTTAAGGTCTATCATTCCCTGTGACAGGCATTTACCTCCACACTGCACCGAGACCCTCACTGATCAATGAGCAAGACATTGTTGGATTGCCTTCAGCAAGGAGGGGCTGTCAGTAAGGGTTGACAGAAATACAGTGAGCAAAGGGGAGATTGAAGGAGTGGGAGGCAGAGAAACCACAGATATGTCTTTCTTTTGAGTTTTCAGCAGCTGCAGGATAACTGTGCTGTAATGGCTAAATTAAAGCAAAACCGCATTCAGAGTAAAATTTCACAAGGCAAGATATCGCAGCGGTTTGTTTGAAGCGTTTTACTTTTCCTTTTGTCCCCATTTTTAAATGAAGTGTAAAAATAAGAGCAATGAAAAAAAACTTGTCTTTTATTAAGACTGGTAAGAGAGAGTCAGAGAGTCAGAGAGAATTTATTGTCATTTGCACCGCATGTAGTACATGTGTTGAAAACGAGATTATGTACACAGGGTCCCAGTTACATCCAACAACAAATGCAAGAGAAAAACAATAATAATATCTAGGATTAACTAAGAGAGACATCAGCTAGTAATACACTAAGCCCTAATGTAGTAGAAAAACATCATTATAAACAGCAGCACGAACATGAGTCATGAGTAAGTAACATGAGTAAGCTGTTTGGAAATGAAGGCTTCAATAGACTTTGCCACTAAAAGTCTATATTTGAAATATTTAATGTATTGACTGCAATGTCTTATCAATTTTATTATGAGTACAGTACCCTAGTAATAATGCTATAAAATATTATTGTACATTCAGGAGATGTTCTGTATGATGTTGTTGAATAAATGGTGCAAGTGTAGGTAAGTTGGAACAGCACCTTAGTGAAGGGAGTAGAGCTGTCGCCTCACAGCATGGAGGTTGCAGAACTGCCTCCTGACCTGCAGCCTTTCTGGTTTAAGTTTGCATGTTCTTCCTGTGCTTGCATAGATAACATCATTTTCGGCCTATGAGTCATTGCTTTTTGCATAATTTGCATACCCTGATATTTATAGGCCGAAGCAACATATTTAAGGATTTTTTCCCCCACATATTTATAAACAAATTTTTGGCTGCAATATGACTGTTTTCATTCATTCTGATAGAAAAAAAAAATGAACAGCACCATTTTCAGTCACTAGATGGCAGCAGAGTAGTAGTAGCAGTTAGGCATGCCGTTGTATCATGTAATAGGTAAACGTGGCTGTAATGAAACATTTTAAAAGTTCAAGACAAAAACAACTGGACTTTATTTAGTATACTTTACATTTTATCGTTTTTATCTTGAACTTTTTTGAATTAACCATGTCCTGGATGACTGAGAATCTTCACCAGCTTTTAATATAACCAGCTAGCCACAGCCTTCCACCTTTGTTCTGCTTGCTGCTTGGAGCAACCGTCAAACCAGCTGCACCGCCCCAGCAAAATGCAGCTAATTTGACCATTGAAGTCCATTTTCCATTTTCTTAAGTAAAAGTTTAACTGAGACACACCTTTGCTATAATTTCGAGCAATCAAATAATTGTTTGAGGTGCTTTTCTTGTTAAATCTCGAAGAAACGAGCAGCATTCCCCCTTCATTTTTTCTTCACTCTGTGCACTCTTGAAGAACCGAGGCAGCAAATACTTTTGAAATACAGCTAATTTGACCATTAAAGTCCCTTTAATTAAAGGTTCAGTATGCAGTTTCTGTAGAACTGCAGCACTTAGAAATATTTTCAACAGGCAAAGCATTCTGATCCCTCCCCCTCAGAGCCATATGTGGCTCTGCCCCCTTGTGGTCTGTTGAATTTCAAATTCAAGCTCTGTTTTTATTGGCTGGTTACAAACTCTGTTTTTATTGGCTGGAAAATGGCGGGTCACCTTTTCTTTTTAGAAATGCTTATTTACCACCTGGAGAAGCAAGGGGACAATATTTTTTTTAATTTTTTTTCAGAGATTACCTGGCTAACATCAGTCTGTCAGGAGGTAGTGACAGAGTGAAGAAATATGTTCATAAAAAAAGCTACATACTGAAGCTTTAAGCAAACGTTAGACTGAGACACACCTTTACTATAAAGTCATACAAAAATTGTTTTTAGGTGGCTATCTTGTTAAATTTCGAAGAAATGAACAGCGGCTTGTCCCTCTGCGCGTGCTCGCTTACGCAAATCAGGTTTGGAAATTCAGCTAATTTGACTGCCAAAGTGCATTTATTAAGCAAAACTTAGGCTGAGACACACCTTTACTATAATCTTGAGCAAACAAATAATTGTTTTTAGGTGTTTATCATGTTAAATTTCGAAGAAATGAACAGCGGCTTGTCCCTCTGCGCGTGCTCGCTTACGCAAATCAGGTTTGGAAATTCAACTAATTTGACTGCCAAAGTGCATTTATTAAGCAAAACTTAGGCTGAGACACACCTTTACTATAACCTTTAGCAAACAAATAATTGTTTTTAGGTGTTTATCATGTTAAATTTCAACAGCGACTCGTCACGGGCATGTGTTTACTTCCACGTATCCACTTTTGAAATACAGATGATTTGACGTCAAAGTGCATTTATTATTACCTTTACTATAATTTCCAGTAAACAATTGTTTTTAAGTGTTACTCTTGTTAAATTCTTGTTAAAGTCTTCCTGTGCATGCTCCTGAGACCACTCTTTGGCAGCCCATCGACTTTTGGCCCACATTTTTGTTTTTGGCTCACATTTCTGGGTTATCAGCGGTGATGGGTAACAAACACAACGTGTCAGCGATGACGTATAATAGAGGCAATGTATATGAAGAAGAGACATATTTATGTACTTTTCCACTTTTTTAGACATATTTGGACTGAAGTGACTTATAGTGCAGTGTGACGTGTACGGCGGAAAATACGGTACTCTGGTTTCTTCCCACTAACAAAAGCATGCACTTTAGGTTAACTGGTATGTCTAAAATGTGCCTAAATGTTTTCATTTCATTTTCATTTATTCATTCATTCATTTTAAAATACAAAAAAAAATGTTTACAGTAAAACACAAATAATACACAAATCAAAATGAAAAGAAGCAGAAGAAGAATAAATCGTATGATGTCTGCTCCTTTTTTTCCTCAAAATATTTAAAACAAAATATAATATAAAATAAAAGTAATACTAAAAAGAAAAATACATCAGCTCAAACAGCAGTTTCTTTAAATTAAATTATACTTGATCATATATCTTCAAAAAACTAGTTTTAACCTTTCTCTTAAATATACACAGAGATCTGATATTTTTAAAGACATCCTCTAAACCATTCCATAAACCTATACCCTGGATTAAAGTGCATCTTTCCTTCAAACAGGTTCGAAACCGTGGCTTCACAAACAGTTCTATCCCCTTTAAAAAATAATAACTCTCTCTTTTAACAAATTTAATTTGAATGTTAGAAGGTAATATGTTTTTGTGGGCCTTATACATAAATATTAAAATGTGATAATCAACCAATTCATAGAATTTCAAAATTTTCAATTTACAAAACAATATATTTGATGGATGGGTGTAGTCTTTTCTAGCGATAATTCTTATAGCTCTTTTTTGTAAAATAAAGACCGGATTTGTGATTGTCTTACAAGCTTTACCCCAAACTTCAATACAGTAAATCAAATGAGGAAGAATTAATGTATTATATAACAAAAACAGGGCTTTGTCATTAAATAACTCCTTCACTTTATATAGTACTCCAATAGATTTTGAGATTTTTGTTCGTAAGTAATTAATGTGAGTTCTCCATGACAGCTTGTCATCAATGATGACACCCAAAAATTTCACCTCACTGACTTTACTGATCTCAATACCATTTACTTTAAGTGAAAGATCACCATCAGTCTTCATATTACTGAATATCATGTAATTTGTTTTCTCTAAATTCAATGACAGTTTGTTTTGTTGAAACCAATGTTGTATTCTTTCAAATTCTGTCTGTACTATGTTCAACATTGTTTTTATATCTTTTCCTGAATAAAAAAACGTTGTATCATCAGCAAATAAAATACATACAAAAAGTTCTGATACATTAACTAAGATGGTGTAGTGGCAGGGGAACCGACTTGGGACCCGAAGGACCCAGGTTCAAACTTCCTGTTTGTTACAGGGTGGATGTTAAAATAGCTGCTAGTTAAATAAAGTGCACCATGGTGTTCTTCTTAATTTAATACAGTTGTCTGACTTTATTATCGAACCCAAGTATAACTTTTGAGTAGATTATGTGTTGCACCTAGTATTGTAAATAACACTGTGAAATATGTAGAGATAATGGAGTAATGAATGATACCACTTTTAGGAAAATAACAACTTTATTTTCAAAACTGGCATTTTTACAGGACATACACTGGATTGCAATAGCATTTCTCTCAGTCCCTCGGTGCAACAGTAACCGTTGAAACACTAAAATATTTAATAAACATAACTATAAAATGAAATAATAAAAGCGTAATACTGTCCTGAGTATATGCATAGTATTCTTAAAGTATGAAAAGTGACACCAACACTGAAACACTAAACATTTAATAAACATAAGCATAAATGAAATAACAAAAGTGTAATACTTTCCTGAGTTTTTGCATAGTACCGTAGTATAAAAGTATAAAAAGTATATCTATAAAATAAAATGAAGTTTAAGGCATAGACATTTATAAAAGAGTGGTAAAGCAGCATATGAAGTTAATGTACACAGTATATGTATGAGGTAGTTAACGTTGGTATAGAGGTAAAGTGGCAAATACATAAATGCATTTTAATAGGAAAGACGAAAATAAACCTAAAATACAGGATCAAAGTAGTGAGTGTCTATATAGATCTATTTCTATTTATACTAGTGAGTGTCTATATCTATCTATTTCTGTTTATCACAATAACCGTATCTATCTAATGAGAACTTAAACATTTCTGTGTGTTAATGCACGGGCTATTTCACCCATCACTCCAAGCAATGCCTGATTGAATGCAGCACCATGTTCCATCTGCTGTCTGCGCTGAAACCTCCTGCTCGCAGTGATGTCTCTTCTCTGCGAGCTGATGCATCCACTTCCACTGCATGACGAGATTGCTCCAGAAGACGAGTCAGGTGTTCCTCTCGTTGTTCACGGCCCAGTTTTTGTTGCTCGGCCAGTACCGTCGTGTGACCTTCATCTTTCCTCTTTCTCTTGCCTATAAATGAAGACATGTCATGTGGTTAAACCAGTATACTTTCTTTCAGTAAATGCTTCTAATAAAGGTGGTGCAAATGAAGACAGTTTGTTTTTGATATTAACCACAAATTTGCTGATTAATCAGTTACAATGTTTTTCTAACATAGTAAAAACTTTTAAGTTGTTTGATATTCCACGTTAGTAGAGGAATAAGGACCCAAGTGCCAAAACGTGCACTTTAAACGTGTGTGTGTGCAGGTGGGGTAAAAACCCAGATACCTGTACATTGAACACATCAGTAGAAAATAATGTGATTTTTAAATTATGTTATTTTTAAGTGATTACACTGGTTAGATATTTGTAAGGCTGCAGAAAACCCACAATCGTGTTGTTGGATTGACATACTGTTTGTTTGATGGCTATTGGGTAATGCTTAGCATATTATTATTATTAAATGTTGTGTAGTTCATGTATGACTTGGTTTATATCATATATACTACTACTGTGTAAATTTTACATGTAATTGTTGTTGTATGTAACTGGGGAAATGTGCTTTTCATACCACAACATGTGTTGGGTGTGACACTTGAAATAGGTACGATTCAGTATTAATTCAGTATTAATTAATTATCATATTTTTTAGTTAAAATAATAATGAAAGCATGTACTTAACGTCATAAATACACTGAGTTGGAAGGTGATTGATACATTATTTCTTACCAAGTATTGATGTCTGACGTTCTGTTCTGATCTGTGAGCAGCTGGGCACAGATGACCTGCTCTCCAGTGGTGGAGTTGATGATTCATGTGATGGAGCAGGGGCATTCTGTGAAGCCGAGGGGTTTGGAGGTTCCACTGTGGACTCTGTAGCGTCACATGCTAAAATATGTTCCGGAAAAAATACAGTTAGAACAGACTACAGTTAGCATGTGCGCTAGTTAGCATAGCATCGTTAGCATTGTTCTCAGCCTCTTTTTTAAGAGATATTTTCACAACCGATGGGATCTGTAACTTACAATGTGTTAAACATTATAATTTAACACTCACCATCTTCTATGACTGATTCCTCATGACAACCGAACGGACAAGATCGCGGTTGTTTACAAAAGACCAAACACAACCTCCTCTGCGCAGCCTCCTCTGCGCAGACTCGTCACCACAGACTCGTCACCACAGACTCCACCCCGCACACTCCTTTCCCCCTGACCAATCAGTGACCGAAAGTGTTTCTGACGCGACGGGCCAGCTCACATGAGCTCGGCTTGGGACCCTTCTGAAATGGGACCGGGAATTTGGAGCGGCGCGGCACGGAGAATCCGGTGGGAATGGCGTGAAGTGGGTCTCTGCGACGCACATATGACGTCATAATCGACCCGAGCCGACCGGTGGAAAAGGGGCATTAGGTCCCTGTACGACCGGTGTCAGAGCTTGGTCCGCATTGCCGGCAGTAAGTCAGGCTCGTTTCCGGTGAGAGTTGGACTCCGCCAAGGTTGCCCTTTGTCACCGATTCTGTTCATAACTTTTATGGACAGAATTTCTAGGCGCAGCCAAGGTGTTGAGAGGATCCGTTTTGGTGGCCTTAGAATCGCTTCTCTGTTTTTTGCAGATGATGTGGTCCTATTGGCTTCATCAGATCGTGATCTACAGCTTTCGCTGGAGCGGTTTGCAGCCGAGTGTGATGCGGCCGGGATGAGGATCAGTTCCTCCAAATCCGAGGCCATGGTCTTGAGCCGGAAAAGGGTAGCATGCCCTCTCCGGGTCGGGGAGGAGGTCCTGCCCCAAGTGGAGGAGTTTAAGTATCTCGGGGTCTTGTTCACGAATGAGGGAAAACTGGAGCGTGAGATCGATAGGCGGATAGGTGCAGCATCCGCAGTGAAGCGGGCGCTGTACCGGTCTGTCGTGGTGAAGAGAGAGCTGAGTCGAAAGGCAAAGCTCTCAATTTACCGATCGATCTACGTTCCCACCCTCATCTATGGTCATGAGCTTTGGGTTGTGACCGAAAGAACGAGATCTCGGATACAAGCGGCTGAAATGAGTTTTCTCCGCAGGGTGTCTGGACTCTCCCTTAGAGATAGGGTGAGAAGCTCAGTCATCCGGGAGGGACTCGGAGTAGAGCCGCTGCTTCTCCACATCGAGAGGAGCCAGTTGAGGTGGCTCGGGCATCTGGTTAGGATGCCTCCTGGACGCCTCCCTGGTGAGGTGTTCCGGGCATGTCCCACCGGGAGGAGGCCCAGAGGAAGACCCAGGACACGCTGGAGGGACTATGTTTCTCGGCTGGCCTGGGAACGCCTTGGGATTCCCCCAGAGGAGCTGCTCCAAGTGGCTGGGGAGAGGGAAGTCTGGGCCTCCCTACTTAGGCTGCTACCCCCGCGACACGACCCCGGATAAGCGGACGAAAATGGATGGATGGATGGATAGACAACGTGTATCAGCCTCATGGACAGAAAATGGAAGTTGGTTCCACAAGAGAGGAGTCTGATAACTGAAAGCTCTGTCTTCCATTCCGTTTTTGGAAACTCTAGGAACTACAAGTAAACATGAAGTTTGAGACAGATAGATTTTTTTTCCTTTGCATCTAGAAGTTGTGTTCCCTTTCAGTGTGGTCTCTCGGTGCAACATACTTTCTATGGGAATTGCACCCCCGTGCGATTACCTGAAGGAATACATTCACGCCTTTACGGCCGGGGCGTCACCCCGCGTCAGAGGTACCGCCCTTTAGGTACTTAAGCGACTGACGCCCCTCCA
>JBBPBX010011936.1:38443-54990 GCA_038048925.1 Garcialebias charrua | reverse complement strand
ACACCATGAAATCTGCAGAGCCTCGCGCAGCCACGTTGAACCCGAGTTTAATTCGCTCGTGACAAATTCATTCATTTCCTCATCATTTCAGTCATGGAGTCAGCGGAGGAGGAAGCGATCACTTGACTTTTGGCAAAAAAAACAAAAGAAAAGTCCAGATCAGGGATGAAGAAGGGGAATTTAATACATTTGTGTCACATACAAAACAGTTTTGCATCGCTTTGCAATCCTTTGAACGAGAACGTGCGCGGCCGCTGGGGCTGGGACAGGCGGGGGCGTGGGTTAGGAGCGTGAGAAGTGAGAAGCTCTGTTTTTATTGGCTGGTTAACGGCGGGTCACTGTGGCTTTTTAGAAATGCTTTTAGTAACACCTGGAGAAGCAAGGGGAATATAGTTTTTTTCAGAGATTACTTTGTCTAACATCAGTCTGTCAGGAGATAGTGACAGAGTGAAGAAATATGTTAAAAATATATTTTTAGAAAACTTACAGACTGCACTACAGAAACTGCAGACTGCACCTGTACATTTGTTTTCAAATGAACCATCAAAAGCAGTTTCATTTCAGGAAATGTCTTGCAATCTTCAGGAAAAGAGTACCGGTAATAAAAACAAGTTATCTCGGGAATTTGCAGAGTTTCGCCTTTCACTGTGGCCTGAGTAACAAACATGTTGTTTTCATTGTAGCTTGCAGCTGGATCTGCATCTGCTTGAGCTAACGGTCCTCAAAGTGCCGAGGCTGCAGGGTGGGTTGAGTTGAGTGTTACGTTTTTAGATCCTGGAGGCCTCCGTCTGCCACTCTGGGTTTCATCCCCTCTGTAATCTACCCAGGCTCCATCACTGTTATTCACAATAATCAGTATCAGTCACTGAAAATGAAGCTCCATGTTACCCTGATGCATGCTCCATGTTATTTCCCTATTTTGTGTGTGGAAATAACAGCAGTTTAAAAAAGTGAAGATTAAAACTTTTCATAGTTTTTTTTTAATTTAAAACCAGTTTCCAGGATTAACGCTCTAAAAACAACCCTGTTCAAAATCACCAGCTGTTTCAGTGAAGGTTCAGTTACGTGTTTGATTATGTTTGATTTTTGTTCTCATTGATGTCCAATTACAGATTTTATTTGTTTGGGGCTTTTGAAAGTTCCTTCTTTATATCTAAAAAAGCTAAGTCTGGTTCTCTGGACATTAAAAAAAAAAATAATAATAATAATTGTAGAAACGCTTCATCTTTTGTCCGAAAGACTTCCTCAGTCTGAGGTGTTGTGTTCAGCTCAGTCTTATAAAAAAAAGTCACAAAAAAAAAGTAAAAGTCAACTTTATTGTCAGATCTGCAATATGTACTGTACAGGACATACACAGGACCGAAATTGCGTTTCTCTCAGTCCCTCGGTGCAACAGTAAACATCTAAACATTGAAACACTGAACATATAATAATAGACATAAGCATAAAATAGTAAAACTAACACTGTCCTGAGTTTTTGCATAGTGGTATAAGAGTATGAAAATTTACACCAACTCTAAAACTAAAACATTAAACATTCAATGAACATAAAATTTACACCAACTCTAAAGCTAAAACATTAAACATTTAATGAACATAATACTGTCCTGAGTTTTTTGCATACTAGTATAAAAAAAGAGTATAAAAAGTATAACTAAAATAAACTAAAGGTTTCTAGTATTGACATTTGCAAAGTGGCAAAGCAGCGTATGAGTTAATGTACACAGTATATGTATGAGGTAGTAGTTGATGTCGTTATAGAGGCAAAAAGTGGCATATGCAGTAAGGCACATTGGGCATCCCTAAATAAGACCGTTCAGAGCACACTGTATATGTATCAGCAGTGGTGTAGATATTAGAGTAGTGAAAATGTAAACAGTAGTAATTACATGTAAGCAGTAGTAATAAAAGTAAACAGTATTAATAAATGTAAACAGAGAATGTAAACAGTATTATGATTATAGGCAGTGATGTAATACAAACATTAGTGCAAGTATGAGAAGTAGTGCAAACTGTATGAGCACATGACCGAGAGTTTAGTGAATAACCCGTTTGATGACACAGAGTCCAGTGTTAAAATCTTTGTGTTGTGTGGTAATGTGTGAGAAAGTTTTAGAGTTAAGGCAGTTCAAATGGGAGGGGGGGCAGAGCAGGCAGAGTGTTTAGCATCCTGACTGCCTGATGAACAGAGCTGTCTCTCAGTCTGCTGGTTCGAGCCTGGAGACTCCTCAGTCTCCTCCCTGATGGCAGCAGTCTGAAGCAGCTGTGTAGTGGGTGTGTGGGATCACCTGCCATGCAGTGGGCTTTCCGAGTGAGGCGTTTGCTGTGTAAGTCCTGCAGTGAGGGCAAGGAGGTGCCCACGATCTTCTCAGCTGCTCTCACAATGCGCTGGAGGCTCTTGCGGCAGGATGCAGTACATGCACCAAACCACACAGTGATGCAGCTGGTCAGGACACTTTCTATGGCACCTCTGTAGAAGGTGCTCATGATGGGGGTTGAAGCTCCAGCCCTTTTCAGCTTGCGGAGAAAGTAGAGACGCTGGTGAGCCTTCTTTGCCAGTGCTGCAGTGTTCCTGCTCCAGGACAGGTCCTTTGAGACGTGCACTCCCAGGAACTTGGTGCTGTCTACTCTCTCCACTGCGGTGCTGTTGATGGTCAGAGGGGCATGTTGGGCATCCCTCTTCCTGAAGTCCACAACAATCTCCTTTGTCTTCTCCACGTTGAGAGTGAGATTGTTGTGTCCGCACCACAAGGCCAGGCGGCTCACCTCGTTCCTGTAGTCCGTCTCATCGTTGTTGCTGATGAGACCCACCACTGTTGTGTCGTCCGCAAACTTGATGAAGTGGTTGGAGCTGTACGATGGTGTGCAGTCGTGTGTTAGCAGGGTGAATAGAAGGGGGCTCAGCACACATCCTTGTGGGGCCCCTGTGTTCAATGTGATGGTGCTAGATGTGTTACTCCCGACCCGCACTGTCTGTGGTCTCCCGGTCAGGAAGTCTAGCAGCCAGTTACACATTGAGGTGTTCAGCCCCAGACTGTCCAGTTTAAGGATGAGCTGTTGGGGGATGATGGTGTTAAATGCCGAGCTGAAGTCGATGAACAACATTCTAACATAGGAGTCCTTCGTGTCCAGATGTGTGAGAGCTGTGTGAAGGGCAGAGGAGATGGCATCGTCGGTTGAGCGATTAAATAGCACCCTCTCACAGTGGATCAACCAGTTGGCTGATGACAGCCGAAACCAGCTGCTCACATGATCAAGGAGGACCATCAGCCTAACGATGGATCGTTAGCACCCTGATGGTTGTTTGCTATTCAGCCAGACTTAAGGCCCTGTTTACACGGACACTGTGTGGGGGAAACGCAACTTTTGGGTATGTTAATTAGGTTGAAAGTTTTGCGTTGACATGGGCGAATTCTGTGGATACGACTCTCTCCCCCCCACCCCCCGTACTCATGAATTTACTGTAGTTACCATGCTGGGCCTGTAGATGGCGCTGTGATCTTTGGAACCTTCACTACTGCGCATGCGTGCCACTGCTGCCTGATGTAAACAGAGCAGACGAGGCAGCCTGTTTTCCTCTCTGGCTAAAAGTTCAGCTACTACAAGTTGTTGTCAACAAGTTAACAACAAGTTAAAGCTGGAATTTGGATAAGAGTCAACAGATCTGACACCAAGTGGACCGCTTCATCTGCACACCAGTTGCTGACTGGACCGGAACCGAGTCAACATGTCTGACTTTAGTCCGTGAGAATCAGCTGATTTACAGCAGCGCTACAAGGTAAACCATGTTCTTAATAATGTTTCCTTGTGTTTAGTTCGATCACAGAACAACCAACTGAGGTTTTATTTTTATTTTTTTCCTGCGAGGTCGAAGCTGTTCCACGAAGCGGACCGGCGGTTCGGATCTGGGTCCAGTGTCCACCAGGATGAACAACAGAGTCCAGTTCATTAAAGTTCGGTTAACGTGTTTTTAAAAGTGTTCAATTTAATTCTCAGTGTTTGTGACATGAGTTTGTGGTGTTGAATAAATAAATAAATTAAAAATCAACCTGGTGTCTTCATTTTCAACATGCAGCATGTTAGGCATGACGTAACGAGTCCAGATAGCTTCATTTAGCTCAGATAAATGTAAATATCTCCCACGCTAACATAAATACTGTTTATTATTGTTAAACTGTTAATATATAGCACATTTAGTATGTTATAGTGCAGCGTGACACGTGAAATGTCCGACTGCCTCGTTAACAGACAACTGGATCCAGGCAGCTGGCTCTCTTCCAACACAGATGCAGGTAAGGTGTAGAATAATTAAATATGAGAATCAAAATATATTCCATCAGCTATAGTTCAGAAAGTGGTGCGTGTGTCCACTGTCCAGTCCACCGCCATTGTTAAAATGCCGGCTGTCTGCGCGTGCGTGCTGCGTGCATGTGTTCAAACAAAAGCTCCGTGGGAGATGTTTACATTATCAACGGGGGGTCAGCGAAAAACTTCCACCTTGAGAGCAGGGTCAGAAAAGTATCGGTGTCATCGAGGGGGGCCAGCAGCGTCGTGTAGGCGATAAGCAAAGTCGCAAAGAGAAAGTAGCGGTTACACTCAAAATACGCGCCGTGTAAACTGGCCCTTAGGCCCTGTTTACACGGACACTGTGTGGGGGAAACGGAGGTTTTGGGTATGTTAATTAGGTTGAAAAGTTTTGCGTTGACACGGGCGAATTCTGTGGATACGACTCTCTCCCCCTCCACCCCCCGTCCTCATGATTTCACTGTAGTTACCATGCTGGGCCATTAGATGGCGCTGTGATTTTTGGAACCTTCACTACTGCGCATGCGTGCTGCCTGAGGTAAACAGAGCAGCCGAGGCAGCCTGCCTCGTCTGCTTTCCTCTCTGGCTAAAAGTTCAGCTAACTACAAGTTGTTGTCAACAAGTTAACAACAAGTTAAAGCTGGAATTTGGATAAGAGTCAACAGATTTGACACCAAGTGGGACCGCTTCATCTAACAAGCTGCACACCAGTTGCTGACTGGACCGGAACCGCGTCAACATGTCTGACTTTAGTCCGTGAGAATCAGCTGATTTCCAGCAGCGCTACAAGGTAAACAATGTTCTTAATAATGTTTCCTTGTGTTTAGTTCGATCACAGAACAACCAACTGAGGTTTTATTTTTATTTTTTTCCTGCGAGGTCGAAGCTGTTCCACGAAGCGGACCGGCGGTTCGGATGTGGGTCCAGTTTCCACCAGGATGAAAACAACAGAGTCCAGTTCATTAAAGTTCATTAACACATGAACGTGTTTTTAAAAGTGTTCAATTTAATTGAATTTGTGACATACAGTTTTTGGTGTTGAATAAATAAATAAATTAAAAATCAATGCATGACGTAACGAGTCCAGATAGCTTCATTTAGCTCAGATAAATTTAAATATCTCCCACGCTAACATAAATACTGTTTATTATTGTTAAACTGTTAATATATAGCACATTTAGTATGTTATAGTGCAGCGTGACACGTGAAATGTCCGACTGCCTCGTTAACAGCGACAACTGGATCCAGGCAGCTGGCTCTCTTCCAACACAGATGCAGGTAAGGTGTAGAATAATTAAATATGAGAATCAAAATATATTCCATCAGCTATAGTTCAGAAAGTGGTGCGTGTGTCCACTGTCCAGTCCACCGCCATTGTTAAAATGCCGGCTGTCTGCGCGTGCGTGCTGCGTGCATGTGTTCAAACAAAAGCTCCGCGGGAGATGTTTACATTATCAACGGGGGGTCTGCGAAAAAGTTCCACTTTGAGAGCAGGATCAGAAAAGTATCGGATGCAAAGAGGGGGGCCAGCAGCGTCGTGTAGGCGATAAGCAAAGTCGCAAAGAGAAAGTAGCGGTTACACTCAAAATACGCGCCGTGTAAACTGGCCCTCAAAGTCAAAGTCAAAGTCAACTTTATTGTCAGAACTGCAATATGTACAGGACATACACAGGATTGAAATTGCGTTTCTCTCAGTCCCTCGGTGCAACAGTAACCATTTAAACACTAAAACACTGAAACATTTAATAAACATAAGCATAAAATAGTAAAAGTGTAACACTGTCCTGAGTTTTTGCATAGTAGTATAAAAGTATGAAAATTTACACCAACACTAAAACACTAAACATTTAATGAACATAAGCATAAAATGAAATAATAAAAGTGTAATACTGTCCTGAGTTTTTGCATAGTAGTATAAAAAAGTATAAAAAGTATATCTATAAAATAAACTGAAGGTTCTAGCATTGACATTTGCAAAGAGTGGCAAAGCAGCATATGAGTTAATGTACACAGTATATGTATGAGGTAGTAGTTGATGTTGGTATAGAGGCAAAGTGGCATATGCAGTAAGGCACATTGGGCATCCTTAAATAAGGCTAGTCAGAGAATACTGTATATGTATCAGCAGTAGTGTAGATATAAAAGTAGTGTAAATGTAAACAGTAGTAATAAATGTAAACAGTATTAATAATACTGTAAGTTGTTTGAGAAAAAAAAACTATACAGGACTGCACAGGTGTGCAGTGGAGAGCATCCTGTGCTCCAGCATCAACGTGTGGCATGGAGGCTGCACAGTTGAAGAGAGGAAAGCTCTGCAGAGAGTGGTGAAGGCTGCACAGAAGTCTGTTGGAGTCAGTCTCCCCACAATCACAGACATTTATACCTCCAGATGCAGGAAAAGAGCCACCTGCATCATGAAAGACCTCACTCATCCAGCACACTCACTCTTTGCCCCACTCCCCTCAGGACGGAGGTTGAGGAGCATCAAGTGTAGAACCACTAGACTGAGGAACAGCTTCTACCCTGAGGCTGTTAGACTCATGAATAAATAAAAATAAAATAAAAAGGGGTCGGGTGCATTGTGGAATGGGTGGTGGCCGAGGGCGGGGACCCTGGCGGTCTGATCCTCGGCTACAGAAGCTGGCCATTGGGACATGGAATGTCACCTCTCTGGTGGGGAAGGAGCCTGAGCTAGTGTGTGAGGTTGAGAGGTTCCGGCTAGAAATAGTCGGACTCACCTCAACGCATGGCTCTGGCTCTGGAACCAGTTTCCTTGAGAGGGGTTGGACACTCTTCCACTCTGGAGTTGCCCCTGGTGAGAGGCGCCGAGCAGGAGTGGGCATACTTGTTGAGGAACGGCCCCCCTGATCTGAACCCGAGTGGTGTTCTGTTGTTGGACTTCTGTGCTCGTCATGGATTGTCCATAACGAACACCATGTTCAGGCATAAGGGTGTCCATATGTGCTCTTGGCACCAGGACACCCTAGGTCGTAGTTCAATGATCGACTTTGTTGTCGTCTCATCTGATCTGCGGCCGCATGTCCTGGACACTCGGGTGAAGAGAGGGGCAGAGCTGTCTACTGACCACTACCTGGTGGTGAGTTGCACTGCACTAAAACCATAGATATACGGTAAGATCTGATGTAGTATATCTCCGTATCCTTTACATATACTTATACTTATATTTCCGGATATTCCCGGAAATGGACCGCAATGATCCTTAAAAAATCCCAAGATCCCAAAATCCGGATACTTATCTTTGGCAGGCCCTTGACAAATAACAGCCACATTTATTTTGGATCTGCCGAAGATAAGTATCCAGATTTTGGGATTTTTTAAGGATCATTGCGGGCCATTTCCGGGAATATCCGAACACAGATCCTTCCGTATATCTATGGTTTTAGTGCAGTGTTGGCTCCGATGGTGGGGGAGGATGCCGGTCAGACCTGGCAGACCCAAACGTATTGTGAGGGTCTGCTGGGAACGTCTGGCAGAGTCTCCCGTAAGACGGAGCTTTAACTCCCACCTCCGGGAGAGCTTTGAACACGTTCCGAGGGAGGCGGGGGACATTGAGCCCGAGTGGGCCATGTTTCGCGCCTCTATTGTCGAGGCAGCTTATCGGAGTTGTGGCCGCAAGGTTGTTGGTGCCTGTCGTGGTGGCAACCCTCGAACCCGGTGGTGGACACCGGCGGTGAGGGATGCTGTCAAGCTGAAGAAGGAGTCCTATTGGGCCTTTTTGGCCTGTGGGACCCCGGAAGCAGCAGATAGGTACCGGCAGTCCAAGCGGCATGCGGCTCGGGTGGTTGCTGAGGCAAAAACTCGGGCGTGGGAGGAGTTCGGAGAGGCCATGGAGAATGACTTCCGTACGGCTTCGAGGCGATTCTGGTCCACCATCCGGCGTCTCAGGGGGGGAAAGCGGTACGCGACCAACACCATTTATGGTGGGGATGGCGTGCTGTTGACCTCAACTCGGGATGTTGTGAGTCGGTGGGCGGAGTACTTCGAAGACCTCCTCAATCCTACTGGCACGTCTTCCACTGAGGAAGCGGAGCCTGGGGACTTTGGGTCGGGCTCTCCAATCTCTGGTGCTGAGGTCGCCGAGGTGGTTAAAAAGCTCCGCGGTGGCAAGGCTCCGGGGGTGGATGAGATTCGTCCTGAGTTCCTTAGGGCTCTGGATGTTGTGGGGTTGTGTTGGCTTACGCGACTCTGCAATATCGCGTGGACATCGGGGGCAGTTCCCTTGGATTGGCAGACTGGGGTGGTGGTTCCCCTATTCAAAAAGGGGGACCGTAGGGTGTGTTCCAACTATAGAGGGATCACACTCTTAAGCCTCCCTGGTAAGGTCTATTCAGGGGTTCTGGAGAGGAGGGTCCGTCGGATAGTCGAACCTCGGATTCAGGAGGAGCAGTGTGGTTTTCGTCCTGGTCGTGGAACACTAGACCAGCTCTACACCCTCAACAGGGTCCTGGAGGGTGCGTGGGAGTTTGCCCAACCAGTTTACATGTGCTTTGTAGACTTGGAAAAGGCATTCGACCGCGTCCCTCGGGGGGTTCTGTGGGGGGTACTCCGGGAGTATGGGGTACCAGGCCCATTGATATGGGCTGTTAGGTCCCTGTACGACCGGTGTCAGAGCTTGGTCCGCATTGCAGGTAGTAAGTCAGGCTCGTTTCCGGTGAGAGTTGGACTCCGCCAAGGTTGCCCTTTGTCACCGATTCTGTTTATAACTTTTATGGACAGAATTTCTAGGCGCAGCCAAGGTGTTGAGGGGATCCGTTTTGGTGGCCTTAGAATCGCTTCTCTGTTTTTTGCAGATGATGTGGTCCTATTGGCTTCATCAGCTCGTGATCTACAGCTTTCGCTGGAGCGGTTTGCAGCTGAATGTGATGCGGCCGGGATGAGGATCAGTTCCTCCAAATCCGAGGCCATGGTCTTGAGCCGGAAAAGGGTAGCATGCCCTCTCCGGGTCGGGGAGGAGGTCCTGCCCCAAGTGGAGGAGTTTAAGTATCTCGGGATCTTGTTCACGAATGAGGGAAAACTGGAGCGTGAGATCGATAGGCGGATAGGTGCAGCGTCCGCAGTGAAGCGGGCGCTGTACCGGTCTGTCGTGGTGAAGAGAGAGCTGAGTCAAAAGGCAAAGCTCTCAATTTACCGATCGATCTACGTTCCCACCCTCATCTATGGTCATGAGCTTTGGGTTATGACCGAAAGAACAAGATCTCGGATACAAGCGGCTGAAATGAGTTTTCTCCGCAGGGTGGCTGGACTCTCCCTTAGAGATAGGGTGAGAAGCTCAGTCATCCGGGAGGGACTCGGAGTAGAGCCGCTGCTTCTCCACATCGAGAGGAGCCAGTTGAGGTGGCTCGGGCATCTGGTTAGGATGCCTCCTGGACGCCTCCCTGGTGAGGTGTTCCGGGCATGTCCCACCGGGAGGAGACCCAGAGGAAGACCCAGGATACGCTGGAGGGACTATGTTTCTCGGCTGGCCTGGGAACGCCTTGGGATTCCCCCAGAGGAGCTGCTCCAAGTGGCTGGGGAGAGGGAAGTCTGGGCCTCCCTACTTATGGCCCTTTTCCACCGGTCGGCTCGGGTCGGATGTTACGTCATATGTGCGTCGCAGAGACCCCCTTTCATCCTTTTCCACCGGATATTCCGTGCTAAGCAGGGGGCAGTGTTGCATTGCAGGTCACATATATAACACGGCCGAAACGACTTCCTTTCTCTCGTTTCACAAACAAAAAAGCAGCAAATATTAATCTCTCTAGCTATTAAAAACCTATAAACACAATCTCTAAAAGTAAACCTAAATTGCACAGCACTACAGGCGTGGTACGGTGTGGCTGTGGCCCCATTTGTTTTTTAAGTTTCGGTTCAGCGCCTTAAGTTACTTTCACTTTTAATATTAATAATAATAAGTAATAGTTTTGTTTTTCCTGTGACTTATCTGCAGTATGATAAATGATAGGAGCATAATAAATGCTCCCAATGTTTTGTTGGTCTTTTTTTTCTTTTTGTAAAGACGTTTTTTATGCATTTATATTTATTTATTTATTTTGCATCATAAGACACTGTGACGTCATCGGCTACTCGAGCGTCGTTCGAGTTTTTTTATGTTAATGTCGAGGTTAAAAATTATGTACTCGTTCAACCCCTAATATATATATATATATATATATATATATATATATATATATATATATATATATATATATATATATATATATATATATATATATATATATATATATATATATATACCGCTAACGGAGCGCCGCACACACATTTATCGGCATGAGACTGAACAAGCGGACATCCTGGGCCATAAACAAGCACAGAACTTTATTTACAAACACTTAGCTAACACATTACACCACACATTCATCCATAAACACACACAGTACCTGTACAGCATGTATAGTAGTGTACAGTAATGTTAAACATTGCTATTCAGCACAGCACATTCAATACTGTAATTGTAAAAACTACTTTAGTGCACATAGATTTATGAAAACAAAGTGCTTTAGTGAACAGTGCAGTACAGGAACTTGTAAAAGGTGCAGTACAGTATACAAAATGCAAATCTCTTCCTAAACAGTTCTCAACCATAATCAGCAAAATTATTTGTTTGAGAGATCCAGCTCCAAGTCACTGACCATTTTGATCACACAGTCAGACAGACTTGCTCCAGTGTGACTGTGAATTGGTTCGAATGCGATGAATCGCTCAACCACTTTCCCTTTCTCACTCACAAATCTGAACACAAAAGTTAGCTGGTCTACATGAGTCATGTCAGGAGTGTATGTGTGTGTGTGTGTGTGTGTGTGAGAGAGACGCGGACACAAAGACACACTCATAAAACCAGAAATGACACTAAAGCCAGCTCGCTCCGTTTGACACAAAAAGCTTTAAATTCTATAAAACCTTTCAGAGCGGGGAACACAGCGCATGTTTTTACTACCTGGTTATCAATTTTGATGTGAGCTCTGAGTCTTATGCAACAGTGGCAGCAACGATTTGTCAGAAGGTTGCAGGAGAAACACGAGGGACGTAAAAAGCCAAAGATTACAGAGGAGACAACAGACGACTTGTGAAAAGGTTTGGTGATGGAGACAACGTCACAGAGCTCAGCGGGGAGGGTTTTCACCGGGACATTAATGTTTCCAGGTAGCTGTGAGAAGGAGCTGATCTTTGACTCAAACATCTAATGTCAACTTGGACAAATTTAAACTTTTCTTCTGTAATTAAAAACACGACTTTCTCCCATGTCTTTGACTCAATCCATGATCAAACAAGCAGAAAATGAGCAGCAGCTGCTGTGGAGGCGTTCCTTTCCCTGCGTGGACACTGTTGTCACACACGTGTCTCCTTGAATGAAAATTGATACTTACCGTATTTTCCGGCCGATAAGTCGCACCGCCCTATAAGTCGCATTATCCAATTATGTCCAATAAATTGGAAAAATCCATAAACATGTCGCACCACCGTATAAGTCGAATCTATTATGCGTCACCGCTGACGCGTCGCGTATGTTACGCGTCACCGTTGACAACCCGAAATGTGGGTCGGAGGTTTGCCCTGCTGCAAATGGCTGCCACACGGAAGGACTTTAACAAGATTAACACGGTAAAAACAATTATTTGTTTGCTGAAAATTATAGCAAAGATGTGTCTTAGCTGAACTTTTCCTTAATAAATGAACGTAATTGTCAAATCAGCTGGATTTAAAAAGTAGTTTCGCTACGTGCACCCGCACGGGTGGGACCGCAGCATTTTCTTTAAAATTTAGCAAGATAAACACTTAAAAAATATATTTGTTAGCTGACATTATAGCAAAAGTGTTTCTGAGCTTAACCGTTCCTTAATAAATTCACGTAATGGTCAAATCTGCTGGATTTAAATTGTTTCGCTTTGACGTCTTCCAAACGGTCGTGCGCGCTGCGAAAATAAATTATAAATAAATCGAATTTTAGCTCAAAAATCTCCTACAGCTAACAGTTTGTAAATGTCCATCCAGTAATTACTTTCTGTAAGTTTAATGAAAATCTGCCATGTGGTTTATGCTATTTTGCAAAATAGTACCCTTTACAACACGGAGCTAACCGCTAACAATCTATGGTGTTAAAACATCAAATTTTAGCTCAAACATCTCCTACAGCCAACAGTTTGTAAATGTCCACCCAGTAATTACTTTCTGTAAGTTTAATAAAAATCTTGTCCTGTGGTTCAGTAGTTCATAACTCCAGAGCAGGAGCCCGGGCTGCGACAGAGTGAGTCCGACCAGAGGAGGCTGCCGTCGGACACATGAGCTGGAAACGGTCGGTGGACCCTAGGGCTGGGCGATATGGAAAAAATCATATATCACGATATGGACTTTTTTATATCACGATAACGATATATATCACGATATATACAACACGATGTGTGTGTGTGTGTACAGGAAAAATTTGGACCAAAGTTTTTTTATTTTATTATTTTACTACAGATAGTTACAATTATAAGAATGTGAACAAAAAGAACAAGGAAATTTGGACCAAAGTAGAAACTAGATCTACCTAAGATCTACCTTAATTCAAGGAGTACGATTATGGAATGACTTAATGACAAATGACAAATGTTAAGGAAGCCAAATCATTCCTTGTATTTAAGAAACTGGTAAAAAATGAATTGCTAAAAAAATATAAATGAATCTAATTTAATGTGTGATATATGTGAATTGAAAATTGACTGAGTTATTTACTTATTTTGTTATTATAGAAAATATTGTTTGAACTGTTATTAGATGAATAAGGAGCAGATTTAATAAGATTTATTCTTCATCTGCTACCTTTCATTTTATTTTTTTTTCTATTATGAATACGTTAATTGTTGTATTTCATATTATAAAATGAATAAACTAACAAACAAACAAACAAACAACTCCTTTTCTACTTTGGTCCAAATTTTTCCTGCAGGTGGCGGTAAAACAACAGCTGCTAATGAAACTCACGAAGAAGAAATCCGCTCTGAAGTTTGAGTAAACAAAGCAAGAAACAGAAAAGAGAAAACGTTGCGTTTGATTGCGGTTCTGTTGTGTCTCTGGTCTGTTTTGTATTGGTTAACTGGACCCGAGTTCGGACTCGGTTGGACTCTGGGTTCGTGTCCTCTGGACCCATTTTGTCTCCGAGTTTCAGCGGAGCGAAATAATGGAAGCTAACAAGGTGAGCTTCCCCCTCTTTTTGGTAAAAGTTATTCTTCTTGGGCTGCCTGTGCAGCTGTTTTCTCCTTGTTGAGACACCGGCTTCATGCGCCTGCGGCTCTGTTGCTCTCGAGTTTAACAACGTAAAGCATGTGTCGCAAACCCGCGCGTGCGTCAAACATAAAGCAGCGCCGTCATCTCGCAAAACCACAATATGAAGCTTCTTTGCGACAGTTATTTTTTTATTCTTATTTATCACGATAGAGACGATAGAAGGAAAGTAGCACGATAGACACGTTTCTATCGTCCCCACGATATATATCGTCATATCGCACAGCCCTAGACCCTAGTGGACAAAAGTGGTACTGCACCCCTAGCGGCCGAAAGTGGTACTGCACCATTTTTTGCCAAAAGGAAAAACGGTCATATCTGAGCCAAAAATTTGTCTAAAAATATGGGAAAAAATCCATAAACAGGTCTCCCCTCTCTATAGGTCGCAGGGCATGCAAATTAGGAAAAATGTGTGACTTATATGCCAGAAAATACAGTACCTGTGTTTTCCTCCATTTCTCAGTACCTGTTCCCCTGAGACCAGATCCTGGATTACCTTTTTTCTTCTCCATTCAAAGACGAGCCCCCTGGAACTCCTGTTTCCTCCATCCTGACCTCAGACAGTCCTGCAGAACCTCCACCACCCTATACCATCTACTGTTGTCATCACTTTGTTAAAACAGGTCTCTCTTGTAAATGAGTCCTCGAGGTTCAATGAGACTAACCTGTATAAATAAAGGTTGAATAGAAAAATCCACTAACCATAACTATCCTCTCCATCTCGGCTATCAGGACTCCTCCACCCTCCGCTCAGAGCCGTGGAACCTTAAGGAAAGATATCTGTTCACATCCACCACTGATTTTCAGAGGACCATGTCCTTGTCCCTCCTCTCTCAGATCCTCCAGTTGTCACCTGTAAATCTTCACTGTGAATAAAGTTATTACCTTTTACTCCGAGTCCTGAGTCCGTTCCTCTGCATATTACGACCACCATTAATACCTATACAGACCTGAGCTTCTGTTGATGAGAACTAACCTTACACAAATTTATTGCAACAGTTTTTATGCAAAGTTAAATTTTACACAACTTTAAACAGATACTGTACTGCATTTTTTTTAGTTTTAATATTTTCTATATGGTTCCCTGTTTTATAGCATGTATATTACCTGTAGTGTTCCCTCAGTGAGGACTGAACTTGGCAAAAGGGCCTTCTCCTACTCTGCTCCTGCTTCCTGGAATATCTTACTTTGTACAAAAAGATCTGAAGCTCTCGACCTTGACCTCTCAAAGTGACTTCAAACATCTAAGTTCATGGCCATCCAGGTTTTTCATTCAGACATTGCTTTACAACCTACAAGTACATATACGTAGCAGTTTCTGTTTCATTAAAAAAAATACAATTTTCTTTCATTTGTTCTCAATTCATAGCTTTCTTTTATGATTGTCCATTGTTGTCATCGGTCTTTGTTAACATCAGGTGTCGCTTGTAAATGAGTCTCTGTGGCTCAATGGGACTAACCTGTATAAATAAAGGTTAAAAAAATACACATATTGTCACTGCACGGGGAAATGTGTTGCTCTACTTTATAAGACAAACACTGTGAATTTCTTTTGTCCGTTTTTCCCTTCAATAATATAAGAACGCACCACAATGAGAAAGGCTGCATTTTGGTCAATAAAAAAAAGCAAAACTCCAAAGAAAAACCTGAAAAACTATTGATCACAACAGTTTAGAACAGGGCTATTCAAATGGCGGCCCGGGGGCTGAATCAGGCCCACGGATGTGCTCAGTTTGGCCCACCAGTGGGTGCATTTAAAAAATAAAACTAGATTTTAAACCGTAAAACAAACTTACTTAATGGCAATAACTGCTGGATGTCCGGCCTCAGAACATTTTAGCTGAATAGCTCTGGTTTAGAACAATCTTTGTGTGTCACTCTGCTCACTGTGTCACAAAAAATACATTTCATTTAAAGAAATGAAATCATTTACATGCCGACTTCATTCATCTTTGGTAACACCGGCTGTTTTTAAATGCGCGTTATAAATAATTTTGATTTAACATAGTTTTGGACCTGATTGACACGTTGACCAGAACTTAGGAAACTGTTAGTTTCAGCTTGCACACTGCAGCCGATGATGTTTGTAATTATTAATTTTATCAGAGAAAAGGTCTCTGCGCTCTGACATCACTTTACATCTAAGTGATTTAACCATGCGCGCCTCATGTCGTTTAGTTCAATCAAAAGTCCAATTCTGTGCATAATTTAGTTTTCAGGTTCGTTAAGCACTTCCTAATTTATTACGAAGAAAATTCATTCTTTAGTGAAACATTCTGCATTAAATCAAGTCTTCTGCTGATGTGAAGGGAACATAAATCCTGTGAACCAGCTGTGGAACAACTATTTATCCTCTGTGAATATTTCAAGATGGGATCAATTTAAGTTGATTCAGTGCTGATCAGAAAGCAGTTCGTTAAATATTTAAGATAAAAGCACTTTATTCATCAGAGGGAAGTTTACAATTTTCACCTGGATCCAAAAACTTAAGATTAAGGAAAGATTAGGATAAAAGAAACCCAGCATTATTTGTAAAAACATTTAAAAAAACACACAAGTTTATTTTCAGCAGAGTGCAGTTCAGCAAAATGATTGTTGTTAAAAAGTCGAGTGTACTAAAACCAGAACATTGTAATAATACGTGAAATCTCCTCAGAAGGATCAAATATAAAACACTGAACAATTTTTTCTTGATTTCATAAACTCAAGCAAATATTTTTTATGTTCAGAATTGGATTAATGTAGGCCATAAAACTGTGAAAAACGTGATTTATTACAAAAGTATTTACTTTTATTTGAGACAAAAAGCATCTTAACCAACTGTCTGACTTGGTTTCACCCAAAAAGTTATGATTTATCTGGGACAATAAATAAATAAGAACATAAATATGATTATATGGGGCGGCCATGGTGTAGTGGTAATGGCAGTCGTCCCCCAATCGGAAGGTTGGAGGATCGAA
>JBBPBX010011936.1:15402-33306 GCA_038048925.1 Garcialebias charrua | reverse complement strand
GAGAAGATCGAAGGAGTACTTTGAGAATCTAATAATCGATGAGAATGAAAAGTAAAGAGATTATAGAAATTGTGGATCAGGAAGTGATAAACATTAGTGAGGACGAAGTTTGGAAAGCTACGAAGAAGGGGAAGGCAGTTGAACCTGATGACATATCAGTGGAGGTATGGAAATGTCTAGGAGAGATGGCAGTGAGGTTTTTGACTCGTTTATTTAGTGGCATTTTTGAGAGTGAGATAATGTCTGAGGAATGGCTGCTCTTGACACAGTGGACCATAGCATTTTACTTTGTTGTTTGGATCAGTGGGGGGCATCAGTCATCTAGCTCTACACTGGTTTAGGTCCTGCTTAGCCAACTTTCTGTGTCTGCCTTGCTGACCACGTATTCTCTTCTGCACCTCTTCTGTGTGGCATCCCGCAGGGCTCAGTTATAGGCCCCCTCTTCTTCACCCTCCCTCTTAGCACTATTTTGAGAAAATCTGGGCTCTCCTTTCATTGTTATGCAGATGATACCCAGATATATGTCCCACTAAAGAAATAGGATTTCTGGGCACTCCGTTTTCATGTCTGAATGAAAAACCTGGATGGCTATGAACTTTTTGAAGTTTAATGATAAAAAGACTGAGGTGATGGTCTTTGGAATTACCACTGAGACCCTTATGTAGATGCTGGGTCCTTGGCCCAGTATATTAGGCCAACTATTACAAACCTAGGGTCAAAGTCGATGCTGAACTAAAGTTAGAAAATCCCATCAGAGCAGTGGTTAAATCTAGTTTTTTTTCCCCCATCTGAGGCAGCTGGCTAAAGTAAAGCTCACATTTCAAAACAGTAATCCACACCTTTGTGACCACATTGTGATCCTGGCAACAACAACAACAAAAAAAAGGGGCACAGTCTCGGTTGAAACTGCATGAGAAATGTATGTCACCATGTTCTAAATCCCCCGATGGACTCAAGAACTTGTTGGTACATTGATTTGACAGCTACCAATGTATCGAACCTTCATCTACAGTGAGGAGATCTTTGCTTCAAACTGTTGCAGTAAATTAAAGTGATGCCAAGATGGCCGCGCTCAGTGCAGCCGCAGCTTCACGAGTTCCCGGATCATCTCTAGTTTTTAGTAATTTTAATAGTGTTTTTGTACCTGACTCTGCGCGTGTTTTGCGGGTGAATTACAGCCGAACTGATCTGTTAAGAATTGGAGCGGATTTACCACAGGGCACAGCTGAAATCAGCAACGAACTCAAATCAGAGCTCGGAAGATTGGACCTGCTAAAAACGTCCTTCTGGAAGCAGATGCACTCCAGGGGAAAGAAAAGAAAGCGTTGCTCACGAGGAAAGAAGCGGGGTTGCCGTGCAGGAATTATGACGAGAATGCGGAAAGACGCTAAAACCGGTAAACCCCCGATGCCGGCTCTTTTTTTGTCTAACGTTCGCTCGCTCGATAACAAGATGGATCTACTTCGTTTGAGGGTAACCACGTCGGAGGAGATGAGAAGATGCTCCGTGCTTTGTCTTACGGAAACATGGATTTCTGAGGACACTCCTGACTCTGTTTACGAGCTGGACGACCGGCTCTTCTTCAGAACAGACCGGTGCATCGAGACTACGGGGAAAACGCGAGGTGGTGGTGTTTGTATTTACGTACACAAGGATTGGTGCACGAACTGTGCTGTGATAAAAAGAGCTTGTTCAGCTGCCGTGGAGTTGATCACAATAAGATGTAGGCCGCATTATATGCCACGTGACTATTCAGTGATCGTAATCAGCGTTATTTACATAGCCCCTGATGCTAATGCTAATGACGCCCAGAGAGAAATTCATGACTTACTCACCTCGCTGCAGTGTAAATATCCTGAGGGGCTTTTCATTGTTTGCGGGGACGTCAATCACGTAGATCTCCAAGTGTCCCTCCCAGCCTTCAATAAGAACGTCTTCGCAGCTACGAGAGGAGATAAAATACTCGACCAAGTCTACACAAATGTAAAGGGGGCATACACGGCGAAGACACGCCCAGCGCTCGGATCTTCCGACCACGACTCTCTGATTCTGGCCCCAAGAGAACTCCCTCCACTCAGGCGCTCAAAGCCGGAACAAAGAGAAATAACAATCTGGCCTCAAGATAGTTCCCCCTTGTTGAGAGACTGTTTTGAGAGGACAAACTGGTCTGTTTTCAGAGAAGCAGCCACTGATGGTAGTTCAGTGGACATGGAACTGTACGCTTCCTCAGTCCTGGGTTACATCAGTACATGCTCTGAAAATGTATCCATAAAAAAATATGTGAAATCCTACCCGAACCGGAAACCCTGGTTAAATAAAGAAGTTCACGCCTTGCTAGCAGCCAGAGACACTGCATTCAAGTCAGGAGATAAAGTGGAACTGAGAAAGAGCAGGAATGAACTGAAGGATGGCATTAAGAAGGCCAAGGCCACGTATGCACAGAGGATCGAGGGACAGTTCACCTCACAAGACCCACGGAGCATGTGGAAGGGTATTAAATGCATAACAGATTACAAAGGCAAGAACAAACAATGCCCCAGGGACCCATCTCTGCCTGATGCCCTCAATAAGTTTTATGCACGTTTTGATGATCCAAACAGACCAGCTAGCACCAGACTCACCTCATCACCAGATGAAGAGCATCTCAGGGTGACCGCAGCAGAAGTGAGAGGCAGTCTCAGAAAGATTAATCCTCATAAAGCAACCGGACCAGACAACATCCCAGGGAAAGTTCTGAAGGAATGTGCGGACCAGCTCTGTGAGGTGCTGGCTGACATCTTCACCACCTCACTTGCACTGGAGTCAGTTCCCACCTGCCTGAAGACCGCGACCATCATCCCAGTCCCAAAGAGCTCCACAGTGACTGGTCTGAATGACTATAGACCGGTGGCCCTCACCCCGATAGTCGCTAAATGTTTTGAGAAACTGGTCATGTCCCACATCAAGGCAACCGTCAACATCAATGAGGACCCTCATCAATACGCATACCGTGAGAACCGATCAACAGAGGACGCCATTTCTTCCGTGGTCCACACTGCTCTCACCCACCTGGATCAGAAGGACTCATACGTGCGTCTGCTCTTTGTGGACTTCACATCTGCCTTCAACACCATGATCCCCCAAACTCTGATAGACAAACTATCTACACTTGGACTAAGCCCCTCTATTTGTAACTGGGTACTAGACTTCTTAACAGACAGACCACAGTCCGTGAAGATCCACAACTTCTCCTCCTCCACCATAACCCTCAGCACTGGCTCTCCTCAGGGATGTGTGCTGAGCCCCCTTCTGTTCACTCTGCTCACATATGATTGTACAGCCACACTTCCAGGCTGTCATATTGTTAAGTTTGCAGATGATACAGCGGTGGTGGGATGCATCACAAACAATGATGAGTCCAGCTACAGACAGGAGGTGGAACATCTGGAGAGCTGGTGCAAAGAGAATAATCTTCACATGAATGTGAAGAAGACAAAGGAGATGATTGTGGACTTCAGAAGGAACAAACACACCCATGCCCCACTGAAAATAGGTGGGTCTGCAGTGGAAGTGGTCTCCAGCTACAAATACTTGGGTGTACACATGAATGATAACCTCAGCTGGAGCAACAACACCACCAGCCTGATCAAGAAAGGTCATCAGAGACTCTACTTCCTCAGACGGCTGAGACGAGCTGGTCTGAGCAGCCCAGTTCTCACCTCCTTCTACAGGTGTGCAGTGGAGAGCATCCTGTGCTCCAGCATCAACGTGTGGCATGGAGGCTGCACAGTTGAAGAGAGGAAAGCTCTGCAGAGAGTGGTGAAGGCTGCACAGAAGTCTGTTGGAGTCAGTCTCCCCACCATCACAGACATTTACACCTCTAGATGCAGGAAAAGAGCCACCTGTATCATGAAAGACCTCACTCATCCAGCACACTCACTCTTTGCCCCACTCCCCTCAGGACGGAGGTTGAGGAGCATCAAGTGTAGAACCACTAGACTGAGGAACAGCTTCTACCCTGAGGCTGTTAGACTCATGAATAAATAAAAATAAAATTAAAATAAACACTGCAAAATATCACATCATGCTGATGCTGATCTGTTTTCTTGTTGCTGTGTTCATCTGTGTTCATCTGTGACCATCTGCTCATACAAACTCATGTTCGTGCTGCTGTTTATTCCCACTATATTAGGCTTAGTGTATTACTAGTTGATGTTTTTCTTAGTTAGTTCTCGATGTTATTACTGTTTTTCTCTTTCATTTGTTGTTGGATGTAACTGGGACCTCGTGTACATAATCTCGTTTTCATCTCATGTACCACATGCGGTGCAAATGACAATAAAGACACTCTGACTCTGACTCTCTGACTCTAAAGGACTGAGCCAAAAAGTAAAACTCTGGATTGACTGTGTTCCACCACTAAGGTAGATCATGACAGAAAGAGCCAGATGTTGGATCCAAGTGGTTGAAAGGAACTTCCTCGGTGACTGAACTCTATCTAATGTGAGCTCCATCATCCAGGTGGAGCTGCTACTCTTCCTCATAGAAGTGAATCCGCTGAGGTGGTCCTGACATCTGATTAGGATGTCTTCTGTTTCAGACAAACTGACTGTACACAAATTAATATAATAAATGTGTTAAAATACAATACAATACATTATATAGTGTGGAAAAATGTGCAGGGGCAAAATCTGGAAAAATGAAAACTTAAAATCTTTGGAAATGTGTTTGTGATATTAAAAAAACACAAATCTAGAACTTAATGACAATTTATCTCACTGATCAGCTCCTAAACATACAAAATATGTGAACAGATTTTAGCTTCATGCTGAAAAATCATTCATGCTTTTCTACTAAATTTGATCAGATGAAACTTAAAAGGTTTAAAAAGAACTCAAGCTGTTGCAACAAAACACGATCAGGAACAAAGGTCATAAACAGGATGCAGCAACAAAAAGTGATTTGATTGAGATTTCAACTATAGACCATTTCCTAATCTGTAAGCTCTACTCAACATGATTTGTAAGCTCATCTGAGCTCCATGTAAAAAAAAATACAACATTCTGGCTCACTCTGAGGTTGACCAGACTTTCTGATGGCAGGTGGTGTGCAGAGCATCATTCTGTGAATGTGATGATTAACAAACACTCCAAACACGTTAACATTTACCAAATGTGCCAAAGATGAGAGGAAGGTCCAGTTGATGTCAATCAGATAAAGTCACTGTCATTTTCAACATATTCAATCCAGCTGTCCCACAGAGAACAAAGTTACAGGCTTTGGATACAATCTGCCCTTCTCCTGTGAAGTGTCATGAAAAATGGAACACGACAGAAAGTTTTGAGTTTCATTCAAACAAACCTGTTTCCAGTGGTGGGCAACGCTAATTAAAAAATTAGTTCCACAATTTCTAAAACGCTTATTAATTTTTTTAGGTCCACAATTTCAAAAGCACAAATGTCTTATGAAAATTAGGGGAAGCTAATCTAATCCGCTATTTATATATTTATATATATATATATATTTATATATATATATATATTATATATATATATATATTATATATATATATATTATATATATATATATATATATTATATATATATATATATATATATATATATATATATATATATATATTTATATATAGCCGGCAGCGTTATGCAAAATTTGCACTACACTGCCAACTGAAAAGTAACAAAAATGATCCTAAAAGGATGAAATTACAAAAATCAAAGGATTTATTTAATACTTTACGTACATATATTCTATTCGGCCACGAAATTAACAAAAAATAGAATGAACTTTTAATCCCTAAAACCACTTTTAAATCTCAAATACACGGGTGTGTCGCCACCGCATTTATACATAAAAGTAACCCAAATACATAAAACTAATGAGTCACCGTCGAATGGTCGACACAAAACACACAATAAAATCCTCCGGCCACGTTAATTTGGCTTGAAACAGCGGGGTTCTCTGCGGATTTATCCATTAGTAACCCAGCACAACCAACCAGCTGGACACAGAGTTAGCGTCTATAGGTAGTCAACAGATTTAATGAAAAGTAACTAAAATACATAAAAATAACGACTCACCGTCGAATGGTCGACACAAAACACACAATAAAATCCTCCGGCCGCGTTAATTTGGCTTGAAACAGCGGGGTTCTCTGCGGATTTATCCAAGTACCCAGCACAAACAGCTAGCCACAGAATTAGCCCCTGAGTTCACCTCTGACCCGGAAGATGTCAAGATGGAATAGTCCATTTTTAGTAGGGGGATAAAGAAATCGACCGTTTTTTTTATTGCGTATTTAATGATCGTTTTCATCGTAACTATAATTATTTTTATGTTAAATGTACATTAACAAGCAGGATCAATGTTAGGGATGTAGGTGACTGGCCGGGGCGCGGCGGGGCCGGGGCCCCATGCTGATGGGATCCCCAGGCAACGGCATCATTTACCTACATGGTAGATCCGAGTCTGTTCTCCCCTCTGCTCCCCCTCACACCCTCCCTCCTCTCTGCTCTTTACGTGGGGAAAAAGGTAAAACAAGCAGCATAAGAGCTTGTAAATAAGTTTATTGGTTTTTACTGATAGATAATTAGTTATTAGCGGTACTGCATTTTAAATAAAAATAGCACAAATCCGCTTATGAATTATAAAAGTTAGTCAATCCACAAAAACGCTGACAAAAAGTTTAGGTCCACTGTAAGCGGATTAGCGCTTTAGCGCTATCTAGCGTTCATATGCCCACCACTGCCTGTTTCCATTAAAACAGACTGAAAACAACGGATAAAGATGATGGATGCATGGATGGATGAAAACAACAAAGGAAGAAACATGTCTGGATCCCAACTATTTGAGGTCAAAACTAATGGTGTCTTTTTTAACATATTTACATTTAATGTCTCACTAGTGCCCCAAAAGGCTGAACTAGTAATTACAGGTAGTCCTCGCCTTACGATGTAGATCCGTTCCTATGCGGCATCGTAAATCGATTTTCGACGTAAGTCAGAATATACGTGCATACTGCACCATATGCATGTACAGTACTGTATTACCAAGCACTTAGCCTATCCTAACACAGCACCCTACATAATTATCAAAAACACATACGTTTGGGAGCCATAATGAAGGAAAAAAAGAGTTAATGGCCTACCGTGATGCTGTTGACGCCGTTCTCCTCGGTCCATCCGCTTTACCTGTATTCCGTTTTCCGTTTACGACGTAAAACCGTGTTCACAGTACAGTACAGTATTCCTCCGTCGCTGCACTGCGTACAGTACAATATTTTCCGCCACCGCACCGCATAAAGTACAATATTTTCCGCCGCTGCTTTACGTTTACGACGTAAAACCGGTCCATCTGCCGTATTCCGCATTCCGTTCACGACGTAAAACCGCGTTCACAGTACAGTTTTGGTTTGTCTTTTGAATGTCCTGAGGACCAGACTTTAGTTTTATTTTATTCTTTTAAATGGGAGTTGCGTCGTAACCACGAAACGTCGTAACTCGAGACCGTCGTAACCCGAGGACTACCTGTACATGAAAATTTGGATACATGCTGTGTTTTTCTAAACTGTGTATTAGAAAATAATTCATCTCATTTCATTTTCTGAACCTGGCTACCCACTGAATGCACCTTTGTGTGATCCCGTCTGCCTCCATCCTGCAGTGCATGATCCCGTCTGCCTCCACCTTCAGGGGCGACCTGTCTTATCCTACAGTGCAGGTCTCATTTGCCTCCATCCCGCAGTGACGAGTCACACCTGGAGGTTTGGAGTGAGCCACAGAGTTAAAACCTAAAATTAAAACCTCTGCTGCAATGTGATGAATTGCAAAATGTAAATGCGTTAATGGGGGAGAAGCTGAAGACGTCACTCTGTGAACTGGACCAAACTTCAGCACACGCAGACTGAAGAAGTCTTTTGGATAAAAGATGAAACATTTCTACAAAGAAGGATCCACCCAGAGGACCTGACTCAACCCTTTTTAGATCCAGTGTTTTGGATTGTCACGTGCACAGTTGTTCATTTGGGTTCGCCACCAGACGACTGGGAGCTGGAGGTTGTGCACAGAAACTTCAGCCATGCTCACGTCTGTGCTTCTGAAATGTGCAGGTCACAGGAATTGATGGCCTGCAGCCAAGAAGCAGACTGTCAATGAAAAGTCATGCCTGATCTGTTCAAGTTGTGGAAGATGTTCCACTGGTCATACGTGTGAAACACAGAGTCATGTGCATGTGGCGTGTTTGCAGCCTGCAGTGCACTTTGCAGGAAGAAATCCTGTCTGGCTACTTGTATAATTTATGTGGTTCTTTTGTCTGCAGATGTTTTCCCAGCAGCCACGCCCAGATGGCCAGGCTCTTCTTGCCCATCACAACTGATGACCATGAAAATGTTTTTGTCCCCCATCCCTAAAAAGCATGCATGGCCTGGACTCCACCTCCTCTTCCTCCACCTTTGGCAATGTCAAAATGCTAAAAAAAAAACTTTAATGCCTCATGTCAACATAATTATTAAGTTTACGTACGTGACAGTCAGGTGTGTTCACTGTCGGGGGCCACCAAAATGAACAACCAAAACTTCCCTCCAGGTTTTAGGAGTCTTCTGGTTTCAGGAGGTTTTCTGAAGCTGAAATCAAATGTGAAGTCATTCCTGGTGTTTCTGCTCTCAAACAGAAAAACAGAAAAAAAATAAAAAAATAAAGTTATGTTCAGAAAACTGAACTGAGATCAGTTTCTTACTGTCTGACCTCCAGAAAAAAAGTCAAAATCTGAGATGATTCATACAGAGACAGATTTCACTCAGCCTGCGCTGATTCTGTTTTCAAGCCAAACAAAGTTTGAATAATCAGAAGCAAATTTATTAACATTAAGACTTTTTTTTTTTTTAATGGTGAAACTGTTTTCATTAAGCAAAATAAAGAACAAACACATGATTCTGGTTCAGCGTGCAACTTTCATGTCACATTTTACACAGATTTCAACATAAATTAAACAGATCTCTGTAAATCCTTCCAATCGTTTTGTCTTTGCAGTTTTAACTATCATTTTTTTAAACAAAAAGCTGCAATCCTTAATCATTTTCTCACATCGGAGTCATGAGAAACCTTCTGAAATCAGTACGCACAATCATTCATTTCAGTCTGTAATATGGCTTAGTGTGCATACATTAATCTGTTGAACTTTTTTTTGGTTCAATTAATTGTCAGATAACTTTTAATCCTGATATTAAGTCTAAATATTGCACATTACATACAAATGATTTGAATTGGCTCTAAAAACATACAAACAAATGTTGTCATTTTAGCTGTTATAGGTATTCAGCTAAAATCTGGTGAGGTAGTAGCTGAGACTGATCCCCAACAACACATATTAAATCAACTTGCAGATCAGATAGTCTTTGTTTAATTCCCTGATGCATGCTCAATAATCCAGGTAGAAAAATCTAAAAAAGCTAAGTCTGGTCCTCTGGACATTCAAAAAAACAAAACGAAACAAAGCAAAAAATAAATAAAAAATAAAAATAATTTCATTTTAAACTTAGCTATTTGAATAAACTCAAACAAACAGCTTTGTTTGTCTGTTTATTTATTTGTAATGCAAATATCCAAGAGTAGCACACTTCAGCATCATATCCTGAACTTTATGAAGAAGTTCTGAGGGTTAAATTACTCATCAATAAATTAGTTTTAAATGATTTTTGCCGCCCAAACTTGTGAAAGTAGGACTGCTGCTGCCATCTAGTGGCCAGAATTGGAACAAAATTATTATTAATGAGACGAAAGCGAACACATAAAACTGTGATAAATATATTGTCCGAAATAAAATAAAACATATACCATCTCTCTGCTTCAAAAACAACAACCCTAAAGTTCAATATATGAGCGGTTATGTGTTAATTTATAGCTGCAGGCTGCAAATCAAACAGCCTTTAGAGAAAATAAAGATACTTTAAATGTTTATTTTATTGGAAAAAAAAAATAATTGAATAGTCTTAGATAATTTCTATATTTGTTCATTGGTTTGACAATTTACATTTTGACCCTTTAAGAAGACCTTGTGCACAGGTTACCTGGGATTAAAGAAGATGGTCAGTTTGTCAAAAACAGCACATCTTCAGAAAATAAAACTCAGAGTTCAAGTTCTCGTCTCCTGCACATGCAGGCGTTCTTCAGAAAAAATTAAACAAAACATTCACAAACAGCTCTGTACAAGATCATCTGCATTATTATCAGCTCGCAGCATGCAAGAAGATGATGCAACAGCTCTGATTAATTGGAAAATCGTTTTTTTATTATTATTTATTCATTTCAAATTAAAAACACAAAAGAAACAATTTACAAACGATATGGAGAAAGAAAAAAACAGATTTAAAATGAAAGGAAGCAGAAAAAGAATACAATTCTTATAATATATGCCCCTTCTTAAAACAAAAATCAATTCAAACAATCAATTCAAACAGTGATTATCCATAAACAAAAAACAATTTGCCGATTTATAGTACATTTAGTATTTAATGTTTATAGATATCTTTTCAAGAATTTATTCTTAATCATTTTCTTAAATGTGGACATTGACATGGCTTTTTTGACATAATTTTCCAAACTATTCCATAAACCTATTCAAACTAGTTCTGTACTGTGGTTTAACAAAAATGTCTGTCCCTTTAAGATTATAACAACTTTTCCTTTTTACAAAATGCTTTTGAATATTTGAAGGTAAATCTTAAAAAAAAAAAAACTGCTTATTTCAGTGTTTGTCCACACAGGAAGCCTTAAGCAGAAAACCAACAGAACGCTGCAGAGTTCTTTAAAACGTTCACTTAAAAAGCAGAGTTTGAACAAGTCCAGCTGCTTTTGGGCCTCTTTTACTCCCATCCGGACCTTTTTTGTGACATGATATTATGACTTTTATTGAACCTTAGAAAAGTTCCTGGTTCCACAGTCTTTATGCAACAGTTCAGTACCACGACTGACTTGGTACAGTCTTTAGTTTTGTTCGTTAATGCAGCTGTTTTATGGGGCAGAAGGACAGAGAATCAGTTCTGCAGCTGAAACAAATCCAAGTTCAGCACAAACAAACCAGTCAGTGTGGAATGATGCTAAACTCTCTTTCAGTCACAATGCCGTCCTATTTCATCAACCCCAAACTAGTTAAACAACAGTTAAAAATACTTTTTAAGTGCCCTGATGCATGCTCAATAATCCAGGTAGAAAAATCTAAAAAAGCTAAGTCTGGTCAGTTTTTTTGCTTTGTTTTGTTTTGTTTTGCTTTTTTGAATGTCCAGAGGACCAGACTTAGCTTTTTTATACTTTTTAAGTGATTTCTGTATCGGGCAGATAGTTGGGAGATTCTCCGCTATCTGCACTGGGTTTCAAAAAAGGCGTTCAATACAGGATCAACTGGACTTTATTTGTTGCAGAAAACGTTTCGACTTCTGTCCAGAAGTCTTTTTCAATTCTGAATGGAAGCTGTGAGAACGAGAAGTTTTATACAGGCTTACAAGTCACGCACCAACATATGAAATTGGAAACTGAGATAACACCACAAATTAACTAAAGTCCAGTTGATCCTGTATTGAACGCCTTTTTTGATTTCATCATGTCCTGGACGACTGAGAATCTTCACCAGCATGCACTGGGTTTGTTCATGCCAGCCAGAGTCTTATGTAGAAAGGAGAGCGGACTGGAGGCGATGTGGAAAATTCTAACGGCAGTCCTCATTCATGCCTTATTTACTGTGTTTACACAGGTAAGGAATGAGTTAGTGAAGTGCGCAGACGTGAGCATGAGTGACTGATGCGTGCGTGTGTGTGGAATGTCTTGAACACATATATTTTGGTATGTCTATTTTGGAGTTATAGACCCTCTGGTGGAATCTACCAGCCACCACTGGTTCTACATATACAGTACATGATGAAGTGAATCCCAAGAATATTTTTCACTGGCTGCTGGACTTCCTTTCTTGCTTTTAAAGAATAAAAAGTCCTGAAAAGACATGTATCTTAAAATAAAACAACATTTTGTCATGGATGTCTGAATCTACATCAACAAATGTTACACCATGACATGTAAAGAGGCCAAACACACACCTCTGAGGTACACCGTGTCAGCTGAGCCAATAAACATGAATAAATAGAAAAGGTGAACATAAACATTCTGTTAATGTGGGATAAATACGTTTAAATTTTATTCTAACCCAGGACTCTAAACTGTTCGTGGCCCAAACGTCTGTTCTTAAATTCTCTTTAGTTTCCTCTTTTCAGTTAATCGTTTTAAAGATCAGTCTGTAACTCGACAGCTCGTCAACCACAGGCTCATTGCAAACTTCATTTTCTTGTTTCTGTTGTTATTTTTTTAATTAAACGTAAAAGAAACGTCCTCTGCACAGTTGAGGACGATCAGAGATCCACAGCTGCTCCAGCTGACACACGTTTTCAGCCAGATGTGACAACACGTTTCTTTTACACCTGATTGCATAAGCATGACATGAAACTGCCCTGAGGGTTTGCCTCCCAGTGTTTCCGCTGTGTTTAGAAGACAGGAAGCAGATTCACTCTGAGGGAAGCGCGTGCCGATTATGATCAGAGTGCAGAAACGAGTGGAAGACGCTGTCATCACAACCGCTCCATGAACAGAATATCACAGCTGCAGGCCATGAGCAAAGGAAAAAAGAGTAAGTTTGATTTTATTCATCTTACTTTGATGCTCGTGTAAAAACAATATATATACTGTATATCAGAATCAGAATATCTTTATTGACATTGCAACGAAGTACAACGGGAACATGTACGCACAGTCGTCCGAAAGATGGACTAAGTGTACGAAGCTGCAGCTGGTTATCAGCGCGGCCATCTCATTCCTTATCAGAATGATAATCTTAGATATGAAAAAGGGAGAAGAACCATGAGGGTAGATAGTGGTATTACAAAAAAGATCTTTCACATCTTGTCTATTATAGGACACGATTTGAGACATCAAAAAAAACTACCAGCAACCAAAGTTAAGACAATTTACATATGCATTTGAGGTCATATATAAAGGGGTGCGAATCTCTCAGTGTCTGGAGAATCGATTCGATTCCGATTTTTGGTGTCACGATTCGATCCAAAATTGATTTTTCGATTCAGAAACGATTTTTTGATTCAGAAACGATTTTTCGATTCAGAAACAATTTTTGATTCAGAAACGATTTTTCTATTAAAATGGTCATAAATTTAGTTTCAGTTTTGTAACTGACAAGCTGAAAAGAATAAACAACAATGTAAACAAATAGAACATTTATTTAAAACAATAATTTTAGGTTTCTTATTGTATCAAATTTTTTTGCATCGTTTGATATTTATACCAAAAATAGGAACAAATAATACAGGAATGCATTAAATTCTGTAGCTTAAATAACCAGTATATCTTAGCTTTTTGCTCTGTTACTTATAGAAGATTGTTGTTTGAATTGATTGTTTGAACTTGTTTTGTTTTTGAAAAAAGGGACAGATAAAATAAGATTTCTTCTTCATTCTGCCACCTTTCATTTTATATATTCTTTCATATACTCCGAGATATGGTTTTATTTTCTTTATCTTTTGGGTTTTAATGTTTAAAAAAAAAATCGTTTTGGGGGCTTTTAGAATCAATTCTGAATCGCCAGGACTAAGAATCTAGAGTCTTTTAAAAATCTATTTTTTTCCTATATCATAGCACAAACATTATTTCTAGAACTGCATTGAAATGATGGAAATACTCTAAAATCTTATGAACAAATTGAGAAAGTGAAAAAAAAAATGATCTCAAACTTTAAACAGAAAAACATGATAACACTTTTAATTAATGTCTTCATTCTTATGTTAAAAATGTATTTTTCCACTTTTAACCAGCCCTGAGTTATTTAAAAGAAACAAAGTAAACAAAAGAAACTTTATGCAGGTTTTAATTTCAGCCAGCGTTTATGAATGATGATACCAGTGGATTCCAACATTTTAAAGCCCATTTCGTCTTGATGTATAAATGTCATCAGTTCAAAACAAAAGTCAAACACAGCAAAGTGCAACAACTTTAATGATTTAAACAGTGTGAGAACGTAAAACAATAAACCTGTTCATCTGTGTAACATAAAAAAAACAGTTAGGAATTTAAAGAGCAAAGCTGAGAACTTATTGGACTGAATGTCTCATGGTTGTCTGATGGGAACTGGAGAAGACCCTGACATGGAGGGTGGACACATACAGCTCCACTGAGGAGGGAACCAAGGCTCGAAGGCTGATGGGTGCAGTGGAGACAACAGGGAGCAGGTGTGTGTGGGCGTGGCAGGCCGGAGGAGCTGAGGGTATCCGTGAGAACAATGAAAACGAGGTGAAACAGAGGAACCAAACTGAACACAAACATAAAACTCTGAACATCGTGAAACCAAAACTCAAAACAGAAAACTACAACCTGAAAACACTGATCGTGACGATGAAAATAAATGCTGATAAATGGAAACGGAAACATTTTTTCTCATGAACTCACATTTACTCAGTAAAATGATTCATGCGTCATTGATTTGTGGGAGTCTCCTTCCAAATCCACACACTTCTGTTCATTGTGTTTTTGAAGACTTGGCCATTACTTTTACACTGGACGCCCTCCCTGATGCAACCACAGAGCTACCACAGCCCTCTGTGTGGAGCAGAGAGCTGCCACCTAGGGTGCCCGGGGGAGCAGATGGTGGGGTTAAGGGCCTTGCTCAAGGGCCCAGAGTGGGGCAAATGGAGACAGGTGCAGGTGCTTCACCTATCCCACCCACATTCAACTTCAACTTTATTATTAGGTCCCCGAGGGGCAATTCATTTACAGCAGGTGATGGTAGTGAGACAGCCAACACATTCATACAAACTAAAATACAAAACAGGATAAAATAATAAAAATAATAAATAGAATTAAAGGAATAAAAAGTACCTCCATTACAGATTAAGATACATGAGACATTTCAGAAGGTACAACTTAATAAGAGCAAACAGTTCATCCTTAAAATCATTAAGTAAGATTCAAGATAAGAATACATGGAAAGGAGATAATCTTTAAAACAAATTTTTGTTTAAAAATCCAAAGGCTGAGGGGATGAAGGAATTTTTTAATCTGTTTGTTCTACACCTAGGCCATATCTACTGCCTGAAGGCAGCAGATTGAACTGAGCGTGTGCAGGGGTGTCAAAGTCAAATACACCGAGGGCCAAAAAACAAATTTGCTACAAGCCAAGGGCCAGACTGGTTCAATGTTTATTATAAGGGGGTGATATAAGATTTTTTTTCTTCTTTCTGCACTCTTTTCATTCATTGTTTTCTTTTTGATTAATTTGTTTTATTTTGTCTCTTTTAAATGAATGAATAAATGAATCAAATATTAAATAGCTTTACATCTGCTAAGTTCTTGGCATAAATCAACACAGACATGTTCCTGCTTTTAGTATTTTACATTGTTTTATAATGTAGCTATTTATAAAAAATATATTATGAATAACCCTGATGCATGCTCAATATTATATTATAAATGAATAATAATAAAAAAACTCCACTAGATAATTACTAGAATAAATATTTCATAATAATGGTGTGGAGAGGATGGCTATAAGGGGAGAAGGGAGGCCATCACAAAAAAAAACGAAAAAAAAAAAAAATCATCCAGGGGGCCATAAATAACCGGGCCGCGGGCCGCCACTTTGACATATGTGGTGTAGGGGATGAGTAGGATCTGCCCAGATTTTTTGATCATTTTGATGTTGTCGTTACCGGGAGTTGAACCAGCGACCTTCTGATCACAGGCCCCACTAACCTCTGCAACACCTCTCCCCAAATCTGAAGCAAATTCAAATCAAACAAGATTTTCCACAGATGGACAATTTATTGATAAACTGATGTGAACGTTTGCTTCTCTAAAATAATTTTTACCGTTAATTTGAGCATCTGGAACAAATTTAATAATAAATAATAAAATACGCTGATGAAGAAAAAATAAAACCCAGCATTTGTGTGTGAAACGTACTAAAGTAGAAGTTTTTAACTGTACTTGAGCGAAGCATTTTAGAAAACGATCCCTTCCTTTTAACGCAAGTGACATTTCTCACGAAGCCGTTAATAAAATATGCACCTAAAGATTAATCTTCTTCTACAGGCAGCTGAAATGTTACGATCTGATTTATTTTTATCTCGCAAAGTGCCTGAAAAGCTGCTTTTGTGAGCCACATTCAGCTGAATGAAACACAAGAATTATAAATAATACAGAGTTAATAATAATAATGAATTCAATTAATAACGCACTTTTCATTACTGAAAATCTCAAAGTGCTACACACATTCATACACCGGTAGCGGCAGACTACCATGCAAGGTGCTTTCCAGTCCTACAAGGAGCAACTCGGGGTTAAGTGTCTTGCCCAAGGACACAACGACACATTGTGTGGGGAACCGGGATTCGAACCGCCAACCTTCCGATCGGGGGACGACTGCCATTACCACTACGCCACGGCCGCCCCGTGTTCAGAGAGTTCAGAAGAAAAACCTAAATAAAGTACGTGTCAGGGGAGTTCAGGTAAAGGGTTATGGATGTTTATCACTACTGATGGCACCTGCTGCCTCCGAGCCGAAGAGGCCGAGGCCATCGTGCTGATAAGCGACGTGTAAAAACACTTCCTGCGCACTGTCCGGGGCAGAGCTTCACGACCGCGGTTTCAGTGAAACATCTGTGTCAGCCCGTGTGAACTCTGCCCTTGTGTGTAAACTGAGTTTAAAAATAATAATAATAATCTGTCTTCATGCAACTCTTTCAGTACGTAGAGAATGAAAGGAGGTTTTCATCCAACTGTACAGGCTGGACTGAGGCACTCGAACAAATGAAAACAGAGACGTGGTGTGAAGTGAGAGAAAAGTGTGATCCCGTGACAGAACGTGATGGATCGACACTCGTCTCGTTTTGTCCGCCGCGTCTTTGTCCACTGTTCCACTTACAAACCTCTTTGTGGACGTTTGCAAAGAAAAACATAAAGTGGTCTTTGTGACGGCGGCTCAGCTGAGAGGACGTCTGCTGGAGGAGACAAACATCTCGCTGTCCGTGTCCTCCGCTGCTGTTTGACTCAACTGTTCAGCATCTAAAGCTGACTTTCACCCATGAAGCAGCTGAAGTTTGTCTTCATGTCTCAGCTTGTGAGCTTTCTTTAAGCTGCTGTATGTAACTTTTCTAAAAATATATTTTTAACATATTTCTTCACTCTGTCACTATCTCCTGACAGACTGATGTTAGACAGGTAATCTCTGAAAAAAACTATAGTCCTCTGGCTTCTCCCGGTGGTACTACAAGCATTTCTAAAAACCCACAGTGACCCGCCGTTAACCAGCCAATAAAAACAGAGTTTGGTTCATGAACGAGCTTCTCACGCCCATCCCCCGCCCATCCCCCGCCTGTCCCAACCCCGCCTGGCCAGTCACGAGACAGGCCATGCTGTGGAGGAGGAGCTAAGGAGGGTGAGTTGCAGGTCAGCCGAGAGCAAGGGGGAGGGACCAGAAAGGTGTCTCTGTTCAAATATTTTCTACCTCCAGCGTTTTCCAGAAACTACATAGCCTACTGCAGCTTTAAATCTTCAGCAGGTCGTTACATTTTCATTCTAACCAGGGGACAGCTTTCTTTTGATCTTTTGAAAAGGTCTTGATTGGCAGTTCTTTAGGATTTATAAAAGTCTTTTAGTCCATCTTATGACTTCGGCTGCTGTTTTTTGCACAGCTTCAGTGTTCGTGATCATTTACAGACGGATGTTTTTGGCTTGTTTAGTTCAGCCACTTGATGAAACTCATAGATCCTCGATCAAATGAAAAAAGACAAAACATTTTGACTGACAGAAAATGTGATTTCAGCTCCATAAGATGATTCTCTGAGGCCGTTAGCTAAAAACG
>JBBPBX010011936.1:3562-14869 GCA_038048925.1 Garcialebias charrua | reverse complement strand
CCAGTAAAATCATTCCTCTTCATAACAAAAAAAAAAACGAAAGTGCTTCACTAAGACACAATCACAACTTACCATTTCCCTGCACACCAAATAATGATGAAACGGGTGACCCCTCCGCGTCAACTACACGACGCGGAGGGAACTCTGTGCCCAAGCGTCACACAAATGACGAGTAGGGAACACTAAGCCTAACCTTATAACTAACCCTAAACTTAACCATTCCCTTTTTATTTAACACTAAGCCTAACCTTATAACTAACCCTAAACTTAACCATTCCCCTTTTATTTAACACTAAGCCTAACCTTATAACTAACCCTAAACTTAACCATTCCCCTTTTATTTAACACTAAGCCTAACCTTATAACTAACCCTAAACTTAACCATTCCCCTTTTATTTAACACTAAGCCTAACCTTATAACTAACCCTAAACTTAACCATTCCCCTTTTATTTAACCCTTGAATCCCAAACACAAATAGTGACGAGAAGGGCCGACCCGACGCATCAATGTGACGCGGAGGGACAAAGCGTCAATATATGACGAGTAGGGAATGAGGACATGTTGTCGTAACCGCGAAACGTCATAAGTCGAGGCCATCGTAAGTCGAGGACTACCTGTACATCATTTTTATTTTTAGGCTCGTCGCTTCTTTTGTCCGCCATTCGACAAGTTTTCTCAAACACTTTGCATTTCATTTCAGCGCCTTGAGCTGAGGCGCATTTGACAAACAGAATCAGCTGCAAAACCTGTGAGAGAGTTCCACGACAAGCGTGAAACCAAAAAACCAGCTGTTCAGTCAAAATGAGAGGAGGCTCCACGGAGCTGCAGGATGAGCTCCTTCAAAGATGGAAACCAAACAACACACCTGATAAAATGTTTGATTAAAAGAACTTGATTCGTTTAGTTGCAGAACAAAAACTGCAACAGGCACAGTCTGTAAAACAAAACAAAAAAATTAATTAATACAATTAAAGTGAGTGTGCTCATTTCTTAAAGAGACAAATCTGAAGCTCTTTGAAGAATTACATTTCTTTCTTTTTTTTTAAATGTATCTATAATTTACCCTTGGTTTATCCAGGAAGTCTCATTGAGTCACGAGAACTCATTTTCAAGCGAGACCTGTTTTGGGGAGCAGATGGTGGGCGTTAAAGGCCTTGCTCAAGGGCCCGGAGTGGGGTGAATGAGGGTGGAGGCAGGTGTGGGCGCTTCACCTTTTCCCCCTACATTTTGATGTTAACTGTACCGGGAGTTGAACCTGCCACTTTCTGATCACAGGCCCATCTTCTCTGCGCCACCACTCCCATGCAGCAGTCACACTTGTGTTTTTTAAGTTTTTGTTTTTAACATTCAACCTTTTAATATTTCTATATTTTAGAGCACATTCTAAACCTTTTATCTTTTAGCTTAAAGCCAGCCCTTTTCATACTTGTGATTTCTAGCTGGTCATTGCTAACTTTGTGCAACGTTTAGCTTTTAGCTTACCTTTTGGTATTTTTGCTATTAGCCAACCTTTTGCTGCCTTTACCTTTTAGTGTTTTGCTACTTTTGGCTTGAATTGGGCTACTTTTAGTTAATTTGTGTTTTTTTTTTTTTTTTTTTTTCCTTTTTGTTTTTATTAGATTTTAGCTACTGGTAGTTTTCAACTCTTTAATTTTAACAACTCAGCTTCTGCAAATTCCAGCACTCAGCCTTCGAACCGCATGTTTGCAGAAAATGCAATTTTGCCCATTTCTCTTATCTTGATGCTTATTTTTCACGTTTTGAGACTCTGGACATGGCAGTAAGTTTGTGATGCCATGAAATCTGACTTTATTTTTCCAGCCCTTCGACAATGAGCGATGATTACTGTGAACTGCTGTCTGTCTGACGGATGTTCATGCCTTTATGACACCGTTAGAATCACATGGGCTACCAGCTGCTGTCACAACCTGGTGACGCATTTCTAACGTCAGAGGGAGTAAAAAACTGAATCAACACGGGGCGACTCAGGGTTTGTTTAGTCTTCTGGGTAAAGTCCAAAACCTGCGAATGTCATCGACACAACAGGACAGAATGAGGAACGACCACAATCTGCTTTGATTTGTCTTTACTGGTTTGACTTTTTCTGATTAACTGATTTCACTGGAATGAGAGAAGTTAGCTCATTATTTAACTTGTGACAAGCAGAGGGCAAAAAAAACAGCAGCAAAATAAACTTTTAAAGTGTCTGTGACATCATCTTCCTTCTTTTCATGAAAGTATACAAGACATATATCTTGTATCATTCAACTATGTTTGTTTTTGCAAACAAAATGATAAATTAATGAAAAATCCTTTCAAACTGAGATTAAAATTAAAATCAGTGTTTCTTCTTGGAATATCCGACTACACGCAAATGCACCATCTGTGACGTAGGAGGATGAATGTCTTTAGAACGCCCCTATTAAATATTCATGGCGGACAATAAATAAAACGACGAAATTAGCAATCTGCACAGTTGAAGAGAGGAAAGCTCTGCAGAGAGTGGTGAAGGCTGCACAGAAGTCTGTTGGAGTCAGTCTCCCCACCATCACAGACATTTACACCTCCAGATGCAGGAAAAGAGCCACCTGCATCATGAAAGACCTCACTCACCCAGCACACTCACTCTTTGCCCCACTCCCCTCAGGACGGAGGTTGAGGAGCATCAAGTGTAGAACCACTAGACTGAGGAACAGCTTCTACCCTGAGGCTGTTAGACTCATGAATAAATAAAAATAAAATAAAAAATAAACACTGCAAAATATCACATCATACTGATGCTGATCTGTTTTCTTGTTGCTGTATTCATCTGTGTTCATCTGTGACCATCTGCTCATACAAACTCATGTTCGTGCTGCTGTGTATTACTAGTTGATGTTTTTCTTAGTTAGTTCTAGATGTTATTACTGTTTTTCTCTTTCATTTGTTGTTGGATGTAACTGGGACCTCGTGTACATAATCTCGTTTTCATCTCATGTACCACATGCGGTGCAAATGACAATAAAGACTCTCTGACTCTGACTCTGACTCTAAGTTAAGATTTGAGCAATTTGTCTTCAGTTTGGGAAGCAGGAAGTTAGATGAGCAGAAACAGCAGGTTCTAATTTAGGTCCGCACCCGTATTTTTTTTTTTGTCTTATGTTCAGGAAGCAGTGCGCTCCGAGAGCGGGGGCAGCTTTGTTTATTCCATACTTGACGAAGTATTTCATCTTTTGGGAAAGTGAAAAGGCTCACTTATTCACTGATGATATTACAACACCCAAATGCGACACAACGTAACGGCATTATACAAAAAAAAGGCGATCTGGCAGAGAATTGATGCGTTATCATTGGCACACGCAGACTCGAGGTTCATCCTCCTACGTCACAGATGGTGCATTCGTGTGTAGTCGGATATTCCAAGAAGAAACACTGATTTTTATTTTAATCTCAGTTTGAAAGGAATTTTCATTAATTTATCATTTTGTTTGCAAAAACGAACATAGTTGAATGATACAAGATATATATCTTCTATCATTTCATGAGAAGATGATGTCACAGACACTTTAAAGACGATCAACATTATTTTGTCATACAGTTAAAACAATAAACTTTATGAATATGTCCATAAATAACAACACGTTTCTGTTGAAGCAAGAATTCACTGATTCTCTTTCATCATAAAATTCAGACCAACATAAAAATGGCATCTCTTTTGGTCCTAATGAGCTCCATCCTGTCCCCCCACAGATTTTAAATGGTTTGGGAGCCTCACCAATCTGTCCCAGCGTCACCCCCCAGAGAAGTCCAGCAACAAGGCAGTCCCACATCTGAATGGGAGCCTCTGTGGAGCTGGAGCAGCGGTGGGGGGGCAGTCTGTAGACGACAGGGGCTCAAGCCCCTGCAGCTACACCCTCTTGGCCCACGTGGCCTCGGTGCCCCTCACACACAAGATCTCCAGGGTGAAGGAGAAGACGCCCAGGGGGGAGAAGCGGGAAGGGCCGAGCCGGTGGAAGGCGGGGGAGCACGTTCGAGACTCCCCCCTGCTCGGCGTCCTCTCCGCTCTCAGTTTGACGGCTATGGAGCAACCTCAGCCCGTTTTGGCTCGGCCGCTGCCCCCCACACCCAACCGGGCCTCACCTTTGACCTCTGCTCCTGACAGCTGCCTGCCCGTCCTTGGCCACGAGGCTCCGAGCTGCAAAGCTGCTGCAGGACCCGAACGAGATCCTTCAAACACGACGAGCTGCAGAGCAGCTTCCAAACAGGACGTGTACGTGCCGATGGACGCCGTACCTGACAGGACCCGGACCCAGCCACACCCCCAGGCCGCGAGGCCTCCACCTGCACAGGAAACCAACAAAACTGCAACCACCTCACAGGAAGTGGGGAGTGATGACAGGTGAGGATGACTAACGAAGCTTTGAGAGGATGAAGAATATCCAGCTGTTGTTCTGTTCATCTCAAACTGCTGCTGCTCTGGTTCTGAAAAATGTTAAATTATTAAAGAAACAACATTCTTCCAGAAAAAGTTGCTATAAAAAGATACAGGTTGGTGTTTTTCAGTTCTGTGCAATAATCCAGCACTTATTTATTTGTTTTTTTCCAAAAGGCCAGATGTTCCTGTTATCCTTTTAAAGATTTTCTTTGGGTAACAATTTACAACTCAAATATTAAACAGGCATTGTGTTTATACAGTAAAATACTTATTAGTAAATACTTATTCAGTTAGTAATTTATGACTCTTTATCATGAGAAATTTAAAAAGTCTGAAGAACTTTAGCACCTTTAAAATACAACTAAATGAGAGCTGGATCAAAACATCTGTACAGAACATCTGTTTCTGAGAAGTCAAACAGAAAAAAGGAAACAAAAAAAAGGAAAATAATAATAAAATAGCTAAATAAATAAAATCTAGAGAAATTAAATTTTCTGCAACAAAAAAAAAGGCAGAGTGAACGCTGGGAGATGAATGACTGCAAAAATTTACTAAAGAACAAAAACTGAAAGTTATGCACCATAACTCATGTTCCCTGAAGGAAGGGAACGAGGTGCAACATACTTGCTATGGGAATTGCGCCCCCGCGTGATTACCTGAAGGAATACATTCACGCCTTTTACGGCAGGGGGCGTCACCCCGCGCCAGAGGTACCGCCCTTTAGGTACTTAGGCGACTGACGCCCCTCCATCTTCCTCAAAAATTGCACTTCACCGAGCTTTCAGCATTGAAAAGGGCCAGCTATGTTGCACCTCGTTCCCTTCCTTCAGGGAACATGAGTTATGGTGCATAACTTTCAGTTCCCTTTCAGTTCGGTCTCTCGGTGCAACATACTTGCTATGGGAACGTAATTCATTCACGCCCTTGAAATGCTCAGTAAAATGCCTGTTAGTGTGAAAACGTCTGCCATTGACCAGAAGGCATCTCAAAGCTACTTTCTATTGTGTATTAGAAAGAACAGCCTGAGTGACGTCACACGCAGTAACATCCAAACTGTAGTACTTTGCAAAAGTGTTTAAAGAGCTCCAGTTCGCAGCAGCACAAATGTCTGCAACTGACACGCCCTTGAACAATGACCAGGAAGTGGCCAAGCCCCTGGTTGAGTGAGCATGGACTCCAGGGGGCACTTGTTGACCTTTGCTACCGTATGCCCTCTTAATGGCCTCCGTCACCCAATGTGAGAGGCGCTGTCTTGATAGGGCCTTTCCTGTAGCAGGTGCGGCAAAGCAGACAAACAGTTGGGTTGTTTTCCTCCATTCGGCTGTCCTCTGCATGTAGGTGCGTAAAGCCCTCACTGGGCAGAGAGCCTGTAGCCTTTCCTGTTCCTGAGTGAGGACAAGGCAGGTAGGAAAGGAGGAGAGATCAAAGTCCAGACTCCTATGGTTCAGGGTCAGGACCTTGGGAGTATATGCGGGATTAGGCCTTAGTGTGACCTTTGACCCGTCAGGGGCGAATCTGGTACACATTGGGTGTACAGATAATGCATGGAGGTCACCCATGCGTTTCGCCGAGAAAAGAGCCAGGAGAAGAGCAGTTTTATAAGATAGAAGATCTATCTTAAAGGAGAAATGTAATCAAATCTGAAAAAATCGATATAACAAGAATTTCATATAGTAAACAACACACATAAACATACTTAGTATGCTTTTTTCAAGTCAGTAGCTTAAAGAAATAGTTTTTTACATTTTTCCTGCTACATGCCGAAGTGCAGTGATTTCTGTAGTAATTTTCTGGACGCACTTTTATGACACAATTAAGACCTCCTTTGCTATCTTACAATAACACTGAAGCTATAAACCCATCATTACTGTCCTCTTGTCTGTCATTTAAAATGGAAGCAGAAGACTTTTTTGAATCTGAAGGATATCACTTTAGTTTGTCAAAAACAGTTTGGTGATTTAGTGCATTAATGGGCATTTCTATCCTGGAAATACGAATAGCCGTGCGTTAGCCGCCGCATGCTAACGTTAGCATGCTAGCGCCGTATGCTAACGTTAGCATGCTAGCGCCGTATGCTAACGTGGAAGTGGGGGTGTTGAAAATGTCCTGAAACAGTTACCAATGTCTTGTTAAGCTCTGTCTTCCCCAGAACATAGTAGGATCTAAAATGATTTTTAAAGATGAAGGAGCAAGTTGAAACATGCTGTCTCCCTCCTTGCTAGCAGGCTCCATTGGGAGCTGCCTGGCTAACTAACTACGGTGGCCCTACACGGCCAAAATTCTACAGCGGCCTAATGCACAGGAGCGGTAAAAATACAATATAAAATTTTAAAAAAGTTTTAAAATCGATTTTGGGGCTTTTAGAATAGATTCTGAATCGCCAGGACTAAGAATCTTGATTCTTTAAAAAATAGATTTTTTTTGCTGCATCCATAATTGCTACACACTGAAACCTTTTTGTCCACAACTAAAACACACACTAATATTACTGTATGAGGGACGACTAGTTGCACTGCCTACGTCATATTCAGGGGACGGAGAGCAGGCAGGAGGAGGGGGGTCAAAAACACCAGATGAGAATTTTTTCACTTTGCAAAGTCTAAATTTGAGTTAGGATGACATTTTTGACTTGTGAAAATTTCTCAACAAGCTTATTTTATGCTTTTCATTAGACTACCATTAGCTTAAAAACACTTTTCATTTCTCCTTTAATCTTACTGAGAGGCTCGAATGGTGGGTCGCAAAGAGCCCCCAAGACCAGACCAAGATCCCAACCAGGGGTCAAGGTCCTGCTGGGTGGCCTAATTTGAAGCACACCCTTCATATATTTCATTATGATTGGGTGTGCTCCAGGAGTCCTGTGTCCCCAGCCCTCATGACAGGCAGAGATAGCTGCAAGGACCACTTTAATCATTGAATAAGAACGACCCTTTTCCAGTAAATCCTGAAGGAAGGTTAAAAGTGGAGCCAGGTCGCAAGCATAAGAAATTATATTTCTTTCTGAGCACCAGGCTTCGAAGATGCGCCACTTCTGTGCTTATAGAGACTGTGTTGACCCGGCACGAGCGTTTTGCATAGTTGTCACCACGTTCTCCGGCACACCCGACGCCATCAGTCTGTCTTTTTCAGCTAACAGGCTGGAATTAGATCCAGATCCTGGCCTAAACAGCTGGGCTGTGACTTCCTGTGTGAGACTTTGAGAGTCCACCAGGTTGGGGAGCGGGCCTCCACGGTGATGTGTTAACAGACTTCTCTGATCGAGTCTCCTCGAAGACAGATGGAGTCTATTAATTTTATTAGAATGAGTTGGAACAGGAAAACTACTGTTTCCCTCCAAAACAGGTTTTTCTGTTGGGTCGGGGCTGCTGTTTCTGTAAACGAGCAGACCTCCTGACTCCAATTGTTGTCCCCCCAGGTAGGATAATGTGTGGGGACAAGGTTGATGCAGCTCTGTGAGGAAAATCACGTGCTGCACTTCCACTGTTTGAGCTTTGTGTGTCCTTCATGAATAATAAAGGAGCAACAGCGATGTGTGAACATGGGGATGATCCTTTGTGGCTGGCAGACTCAAGATAATTTGTTGATAAGGAGCCCAGTTTCCCTTTAAAATCAGGAGAAAAATCCTGGTTCAACTCCGATCCTTTTACACGCGCAGTAGCGTGCTCACAGCCGTTTCTCAGAGGGTGTGAAAAATGTGTCTGCTTTGGGGCATCCAACGTGCTCTCCTATGGTGTGAGCGTGTCACGTGGTCGTCTGGCTAGTGTATTAGCCAGCCCCTTGCTCCTAATGGAGCGGGGGCTGGGACACGTGACCTTTCCCACCTGCCTTAGCGGGAGGTGTAGGGTCTGTTCGCAGACGCCTCTGGGTCTGTCTTTTGGAGACAGGTTCAAAGGCACCCTGCTGGGGCTTATTGAATAGGCTGGCACCCCATGAGCCGTGAGGGAGGGGGATGTGCCCCCCCATTTATGACGGCCGACAGGCCGGAGGCCCGGTTTACTTTATTTGTGTTGGTGTTTTTTTTCTCAATAAAACAGGGATGTGCTGTTTTATGAGTTTTATTCGTGCTTATGTACAACGACATACATGATTTGATGTCACTCACAGCAGGAAGAACATGGTTTGTGCATGCAACATGATTATCAGCTTTTTGTACTTTGCTACAAATAAAGTCTGAACAAGGTGCGAACACTCCTGTTACCACGTGGGCAGGAGGTCGTCGAAAATGTAAACGTGAACCTGGTTCATCAGGCACGTTTTTGACGAGTGTCCCGGTTTGCCGAGGAGGCCCTGTGCCTGCTCGCTTGGCGTGGGACAAACCTGTTTTTAGTCCATGCGTGCTCGGAGCGAGGTTGGTTCGGCGGGGGTCTCTGCCGAGGCTCCTCCTCGTATGCTGTCCGCTTCTGCGGTGGTGCACGCGTCGTCGAGCGGTGCCGCGGCTGTGCAGGTCTGCTTCCAGCGGGCTCTCTGGGTGGGGCGAAACTCCGACGAGGGATGCCCACCCTGAGAGCTTCAGCCTGCCTGCGCCTTTGGTCCAGCTTGGTTTGGATTCGCTCCAAAGTCTGGCCAAAAAGTCCCTCCGCTTCTATCGAGTGGTGGAGAAAAGGCACCTTTTGTCCCTCTGGTAAATCCGTCAGCGTCATCCACAGGTGGCGGAGCGCGATGACCACTTCCGCCATACCTCTGCCCTGAGCCACAGCAGCTGTACCCATCATACGAAGGACAAAGTCTGTAGCTCTGCGGGCTTCGTCCAGTAGTTCGGCAGCAGCTTGCTTATCCGAGGTTTCCTGCAGTTGTTGGAGTTTTTCTGCGAGGTAAGCCTGCATCATCGCTGACGCGTTCATCGCGCGCGCCGCAAGTCCTTGAGCTCTGTAGCACTTCTCGAGAAGCGACGCTGAGGCTCTGCAAGCTTTGCTGGGGAGAGTCGGCTTTGTTCCTGACGATCTGGGAGCTAGGTGGGACGCTAGCGTGTCCTCAATCTGAGGTGCATTAGCTATTCCCACCTGATCCATGCCCTCCACGTCGAGGAATTGTGAGAGGGGGAGAAGCATGGGCGCTCGTGGCTGAGGCCAGGTGCGGGTCAGTTCCGTGAGGAAGTCCGGGAACACGGGCATCCTTTGCCTTGTTGCAGCCTGTTGTTTTGAATAAAAAAAAGTTCCCCGTCAACCTCGTGACCTGTTGGCGAGGTGGGGGCTTCGGCCAGGGGATGTTCAAGGCGTCCGCCGCTCTGTGGCACAGGTCGAACAGGGCCGGGATGGAGAAGTCCGTTTCAGGGAGTGCAGGTATCGAGGTCCTGAGGAGGTGCTCTCCCGGATCCTCGATCTCGAGTTCTGGTTCCTCCGCTGAAAATTCGCCCGAGGCTGAGATGGAGATCTCGTCTTCATTCATCATGCCTCTAGTGTCGAACTCGACTGTTAGGTCCCCCATGGGAGCAAGCGGGTCAGGGCTGTCTCCCCATTCGACATGCGTGCTGTCGTGTAGAGCCATGTGTTTGAGATCTGGTGTCGGAGTGAGGGTCTCCGTGGTGTCCGGGTCCTGCGGACCAGCTGAGCCTCCCATGGCTTTAGCCACGAGGTCCACGCGCTGCCGCAGCACCGCGTCCAACATCTGGCTGCAGTGTGGGCAAGAGTCGGGCGCATCCAGAGCTTGTCTTGCATGAAATATACCCAGGCAGACTGGACAGGCCTCATGGGTGTCCGTCGCTGCAAGGTAAAATCCACAGCCGCTGGGACAGACGCGCGAGTTTGGGCTCGCCGTCCCGCTGCTTTCCTTTGAAGTTTAGTCTTTCGCTTCCCCTTCTCCGGAGGCATGTCCGAGACAAGGCGAGCGAGACCTTCCAGAATCCTTTTTCTTCTTTGTTCGAGTGTCTCCTCCGTCGTGTCGCTTTCGCTGGCTAGCTCGCTAAGCTTGTGTTAGCCGAGGTAGCGGTTGTGACGCAGTTATAACTCGTCGAGCGAAGCAACCTGTGGAGAGAGGAGAGAAGAAAACCTCGAGGTTATAGAAATGTGCTGGGCTAGCTTTCGCTAGTCCAGCAGTACGCAGGGAAAAATTCTCTGTGCGCTCTGTGCAGGGAGCGAGCTCACCTCAAGTTGAGCGATGGAGCAGCAGAGAAGTCCCGCGAAGAGAGGTAGTTCAGGTTTTTCGAGGTGAAGGGCAAAAAAGAGGAAGATGGAGGGGCGTCAGTCGCCTAAGTACCTAAAGGGCGATACCTCTGGCGTGGGGTGACGCCCCCTGCCGTAAAAGGCGTGAATGTATTCCTTCAGGTAATCGCGCGGGGGCGCAATTCCCATAGCAAGTTTGTACGAGAGACCGAACTGAAAGGGAACTTGTATTATCAAAAGAACAGCTAAAAAAACGAGCTAAAAAGTAGCTAAAATAATCAAAAGATTTGCTAAAAGTAGCTGAATACTGTAGTATCTAAGAGAAAAGTAGCTTACCGGTAGTATCCAAAGAACAACTAACTGCAGATAATAAGCTAAAAGCAGCTGAACAGCAAACAGTAGCCTATCTAAAAAGTTAAAAGTTGAAGAACAGTAGCTAAAAGCAGCAAAACTGTAGCTAAAAGATGACAGGTGCAGAACAATAGCTAAAATAGCAAAAGAGCAGCTAAAAGGTGTACTGTATGTAAAAGCTAAAATAGCAAAAGAGCAGCTAAAAGGTGTACTGTATGTAAAAGCTGTAAAACTGTAGCAATTAAACTGCAGTTAAAATATGACAGGAGCTGAAAAGTAGCTAAAATGATCAAGGGATTTGCAAAAAATGTAGCTGAATTGTAGCTAAAAGAGAAAAGTATCCAAAGGGCAACTGAAATCAAACAGAAATGTAAAAGCTAAGTAGTGAACATCTAAAAAGTTTAAGTTGAAGAACAGTAGCTAATAAATATAAACCTATAAGC
>JBBPBX010011935.1:25656-35906 GCA_038048925.1 Garcialebias charrua | reverse complement strand
AATTTCCACTTTTTTGTGCTAATTTCTGCTTCTTTAAGCCTAATAGGGCAAACATGTTCTTTCTTCTGGTAATTTAAGCGTGCTCTACCGTTTCAGCACTACTTTTTAAACTAATTTAAGCCGTTTTCATTTTTGTAATTTCTGCTTCTTTCAGCCTAATTAGTTTTGTTTCTGCTAATTTCAGCTTGTTATGCTCCTTTCAGCCTTTTCAGCTAGTTTAAACTTTTTCTGCTATTTTAGCTACTTTTTAGCTGTTTTATGCAAATTTTAGCTTTTCAGCTAATTCCGCATTTGTTATAGCTAATTTCAGCTTGTACCACTTCCTTCTTAAGCTTCTTTCTACATATTTGGCTATTTTTTTAGATTTGTTTTGTTGTTGTTGTTGCTAATTTTAGTTTTCTTTTAGCGGAGTTCCTCATTTTGGTGCTCATTTCTGCTTCTTTAAGCCTAATTGGTCAAGCATGTGTTCTTTCTACCTTATTTCTGGTCATTTAAGCTTGTTCTACCTGTTCAGCGCTACTTTTTAAGCTAATTTCAGCTGTTTTCTCAGGTAAATTCTAGTTTTTTGTGGTAATTTCTGCATCTTTAAGCCTAATTAACTTATTTCTGCTCATTTCAGCTTGTTATGCTCCTTTCATCTTTTTCAGCTAGTTTCAGCTTTTTCTTCTATTTCTGCTATTATTTAGCTGTTTTATGCTAATTTTAGCTTTTTCAGCTAATTCCACTTTTTTTTTTAAAGCTCATTTCAGTTTGTTCCACTTCCTTCTCGTTGGTTAAAGGTGCTATATGTAGTTTTTGAACACGCTGGCACTTAGAAACATTTTGAACAGAGACACGTTTCTGGTCCCTCCTCACTCAGAGACATATATGACTCAGCTCCACCTCGCTCGCGCTGCAGCCTGGAATGCTCCGCCTCCACTACGTCCCGTCTCAGCCGCTGCAAAGTTCTGTGATTATATGTTAATAAAACGTTCTAAAAAATAAAATAAAAACATGGAGCACTGGTCCAGCAAAACAAAAACACCCTGAAATCAGCAGAGCTTCACGCAGCCACGTTGGACATGATTTAATTCGCTCGTGACTTCCTCATTTCTGTCAGTCGAGGTCTGGAGGAAGAAGCGATCACTTGACTTTTGGCAAAAAAACAAAAGAAAAGTCCAGAGCAGGGATGAAGAAGGGATATTTAATACATTTGTGTCACATACAAAACAGTTTTGCATCGCTTTGCAATTATTTCAACGAGAACCTGCGCGGCCGCTGCAGGGTTGACAGGCGGGGGCGTGGGTTAGGGGGTGAGAAGTTAGAAGCTCTGTTTTTATTGGCTGGTTAACCGCGGGGCGCTCTGGTTTTTATAAATGCTTTTATTACCACCGGGAGACGCCAGAGGACTATAGTTTTTTTCAGATATTACCTGTCAAACATCAATATATCAGGAGATAGTGGCAGAGTGAAGAAATATGTTTAAAAAATAAGTTACATACAGCAACTTTAAACTTCTTTCTGCATTTTTGGCTACTTTTTAGATGTTTTGTGTGTGTGTGTGTGTGTGTACTAATTTTAGTTTCTTTAGCATATTTTTCAATTTATGTGCTCATTTCTGTTTATTAAACTTAATTCAGTAAATATGTACCGGTATTTTTTCTGCTTTTTTCTGCTAATTTAGGTTTGTTCTTTAATTTCAGCTAAATTTCAGCATGTTTTAGCTAATTTCAGCTGTTTTTCAGCTAGTTATTCTGCAATAAGCATTCACTGCATGTTCACAGGAAATGCAATTTCTCTAGTTTCCAACTTTAGGAAGTTATTTCTCTCAGAGGCAGTTTGTGGTTGTGCAGCAGCCACTTGAGAACCGACGAAGGCCCCGGTTTCTTTGACCCACCAAAGTGGAGCAGGAGCTGAATTGAGCTTTTAGTCTCCTCAGTCTTGGATCAGCCGGCCAAGTTGGATGAAAGGAGAAAGCGTGGGAAGGAAAATGCAAAGACTGCAGTCTATGTGGGGTCTGGAGCGTCTTGTGGTTTCTCCTCAGCATCAAAACAACGAAACGATTCAGTTGTCAAAGCAAACCTTCATCTGAGTAGGCTATCGTTACGTTCCCCCTTCACATCGGGTTCACTGAAAGAAATTCAAGGCCCAACATTCGAATGCATCACCTTTCATGGTCGTTGTGATCGAAGCTTAAAAATAAAGTTAGGTTTAATCTCATGAATATTACAAGAGGTCATATATGAATAACTCTCAGCTACTACCACTTAAAGGTTTAGCTCAATATCTGTACAGATCACTGAGTTACAGCCCTTTTGGGTGTTTTTTAAAACCATTTAGTTGTAGCAGCCATTTTCAATAGATTCACCTCAACAAGTTGTTCAATTGTACACGTTCCTCCATCGATTACGTTCTCAAAGTAAAATCTTCCCAGTTGTTTATGAGATATTTTGCTTTAGTTTAAGCAAACATCTGGTGCACTGAGTGGCCCTTGGAGTATGTGTTGTGTCTGACTCTCAGCTACTGCCGCTCAAGATTTGAGCTCAATGTCCGTAAAACTGGCTGAGTTAGAGCCATTTGTGTTTGTTTTAAGATCAGCTGGCTGCGGCGGCCATCTTGAAACGATTTTGCTCCAAAAGTCAATCAGTTGTAGAGGTGCATCTAATGGCCACTTGTAAAAGTTTCGTTGAAATTCGTCCAGTGGTTCATGAGATATTCTGCTAACAGACAAACAGGTCGGACTCCAACACTTAATGCTTTAGTTTTAAGCGAACATATGGTGGGATGTAACTAAGTACAAATACTTAGTTACTGTACTTAAGTACATTTTTCATGTATCTGTACTTTACTTAAGTAGAATTAAATGTGGGTACTTTTACTGCACTACATTTTACATGAAGTATCTGTACTTTCCACTACACTACATTTCTATAATGTGTTGAGTTACAAGTTACATTCACGTTGCAGCTTTTTGATTTGTCGTTAGTTTGAAAGTAACTGATGTCGAGAGAGTTGGTCCATTGAATCACTGCAAAGTGGACAGGTAACATTAGACCTGCCTTCAAGAAGAGCTGGACCAATGATGTATATTCTAGTATATACGTCATTGAGCTGGGAGCACCGACAGCACCACTAACACACCCAAAATGGATTCCACCGCGGAGAGTCAGCCAGAAGATACACAACACCCATGGCCTTATTGAAAGACGATTGAAATATTATTGAAAGACTGTTCAGTACAGCAGGACAGATTCTCTCTCTCAAAAGAGCCAAACTGGACTCAAAAAAACTTTGAAAATCAACTTCTTCTGAACTTGAACAAGAAATTCTTGCTGCAATATTAAAATGTGTCACTTCATGGGATGTTAGGAGACAAGAGATGTCTCCAAATGTCTCAACACTCAGGCCCAAGTTTTGAAAATGGTGTCAGGAAGTTAAAATATTGTTCATTGTTGATCCATTACAAGGTTGACTAGACAGTATTTTGATGACAAACTGGAGTTGAAATGATCGAGCCTGTTCCTTTGTTAGGTCTAATGCTCCTTTTTTCATCAGACAACTTTTACTTAAACATGTTTACTGCAGTTCAACGTTTGTGTTATATAAAAACTTTCAGAGGATATAATCGTTCCTCTTTCTTATTTTGCTTAATGACATTTAAGCATGTCATCCCTGAAATTCTGACACACAGAATCACAAGTCCAAGTGTGAACTGTGTCACAGAGTAAACACAATAAAAACATGTATCATCTGCAGCATTGTTCATTAAAATGATACAACACTACCGGTATTAATGTATTAAAGAAAATATACATACAGGCGGCCGTGGCGTAGTGTAATGGCAGTCGTCCCCCGATCGGAAGGTTGGAGGTTCGAATCCCGGTTCCCCACACCATGTGTCGTTGTGTTCCTGGGCAAGACACTTAACCCCGAGTTGCTCCCAGTAGGACTGGTTGGTGCCTTGCATGGCAGTCTGCCACTGTTTGAATGTGTGTATGAATGGGTGGATGGTTGGTATTGTAAAGCGCTTTGGGGCCCCTCATAGGGGGCTGGAAAGCATTATATAAATAAGCTCCATTTACAGTACACACACTTAATGGTATTGTAGACCATTGCTTTAAGTGTTACATTCAGCAAGTACTTTTACTTTAATACTTTAAGTATTTTTTAAAGCAAGTACTTATTTACTTTTATTCAAGTAAAAACATTAATATGTTACTTCTACTTTTACTATAGAGTACGTTTTTGTCTGTTTATTTGTACTTTTACTTAAGTACATGTACAGTGTTTGACTTTCTCCACCACTGCATATGGTGCATTGAGAAGCCCTTGGAGTATGTGTTGTGACTGACTCTCAGCTACTACCACGCTAGATTTGAGCTCATTATCCAAAAAACTGGCTGAGTTACAGGCATTTTTTTTTTAAGATCAGGCTGTGACGGCCATATTGAAATGAGTTTGCCTCAAAGTTAATCAGTTGTAGATAAATATCTATTGATCAATTTCGGGTTCATGAGATATTTTGCTAACAGACAGACCGTCAAAGCATAACCGGCCTTGGACTTGTTTTTATTTTATTTTTTATTTAATTTAATTATTTGTTCATTTTAAAATAAAATACAAAACAATTTACATATATGAAATGAAAAACAAAAATATAAAATAGCAGAGGGAAAAAAAACATTATGTCTGCTCCTTTTTTTTTTCTTTCAAATAATCAATTCAAACAACAATTATCAAACTTATTTTTAACAATTATCAGACTTATTTTTATTTTATTATAATCATTTTAGTGGCGGGCGATACTGTAAATAAAACAGCAGAAAGGAATTCCTGAAGACGTTGGAGCTCCTCGCGCAGCTCCATTACGCATGACGCACGACGCAGCGATAACGGTTCATGTCCCGGTTCGTCTCGGACGCTTCTCCAAACGCGGCACTTTGATGTTTTAACCAACTTTCTAACCCGGAAGAAACAAAATAGACGTTTTTTTTTCCTGCTTCTCTCCGGTCTGCTCATGCGCACTGGAGCCGCGGCGGAGTCGGTTCTGGAGTCCAGGGCGCAAAGAGCCGCAGTTTACGTGTTCAAGCAGGAGTGGAGTAAAAAAAACAACTAACCGCCCGGCTTTACTCCTCAGCGGACATGATCTGCGGCTGGACTCTGGAACAGGAGGAACCTGCAGCTCCGAGATCTTTCTGACCACAACAAACAGCTTTTATTGAAATTAAAAGATGTTTGCTGGACTGATGGGTCTGGACTGTCACCGGAAGTCAATGTTTCACCACTGCGGAGTCTCAGAAGGTAAATAATCCAGATTATTTTGTTTAAACTCTCAGGAAGTTCTCTTCAAACTTCACTTTGAGTTTTTAACTGAAAGAAGAATCCTCGAGTTTTATCTGAAATGTTTGTCTTTTTCATCACAGAGACATTTGTGCCATAACTTTTAAAAGATCTTTGTTTTAAAGAGGTCACATGAGGCCAAAGGATCCCTTCCAGACAGATTATTGCAGTTATAGACGAACATAAATCTATAAACTTGAACTTTTGTGACATTAAAGGGATATTTCAGCCATTTTAAAGTGAGGGTCTGTTACTATGATCACTGGGTCACATGGGACATGCGGGATTCAATTAAAGGAGAATATTGTTTGTTTGTTTTTATTGTTTGCACAAAAAGAAACAACACACATAAAAGAAAAGTAAAAAAAAATGTGCAGGAGAGGTCATAAAAACCCTAATTGGGCACCCCTTCTAAAAAAAATAAAGAAAATCACAAAAGCTTTAAAGATACAGTACATCTTACTTTAAACACACACAATTACATACCAAAGCAAATGATAATAGTTGACATTAAATACATTTAAATTGTCAAAAAATATTAAAATGATAAAATAAAAAGTATGAATTTATTATTTTTACTTTTTTATTCTGAGCAACTTTGATGAGAATCTGTTGTTCCGAAAGGGCTTTTTGAAGCCTGGCAGTTGGGATGATCTCCTCTAAAATTGCCATAACTTCCTTTTTCTTTATTTCTTTCTTTAGTTTTTTTTGTTGTTGTCATTTTAAGCTACCTCCAGTAAAATGAGTTTTAATAACGATTTAGGAACTTAATTTATTTTTGTTACACGGCTACACACGACGATTTACGCGCTCGCGACCAGAATTTGTTTATTTTTATTTCATCATTATTGCTGGTCTGAACACGGCTGCTCTCTTAAACCAGCTCAAATGTTAAAGCTTTTTTTCATTCATTCAACCTTTATTTATACAGGCTAGCCTCGTTGAGCCACAGGGACTCATTTACAAGAGGGACCTGTAATCATTTATAAACATTTACAGCTTAGTCAATTCTGCGTTATACAGTACAGGTAGTCCCCTATTGCGGCAGTCTCGACTAACGGCGATTCGGGGTTACATCACACGCATCTCTCTTTTTTTTTTTTTCTTCTTATTTTATGTGTTTAAATGTTCTTGATTTCATATGTACAGCACTTTGTTGCAGATGTGGTTGTTTTAAATGGCTTTATAGATAAAGTATTATTATTATTATTTAGAAGCCGATTTACGCAGTTTTCGGCAGTGTCCGCCAGTTTTCGGCAGTGTCCGCCAGTTTTCGGTTAGCTTCGGTTAGCTCCGGCCTCGACAGCCGGCTTTGGACGGACCGTGTGTCCGATCAGAGGTTGCCTCATACGGATACGAGTTGGAAACGCTCGGTGAACTCTGTGGACGTCTCAGACGGAGGAACGGCCTCGCGGCATCGGATGTTGCTGGGACACCGAGCTAACATGCTAAAACGTGGACAAACGGCTTGGCGGCCTAGATGTTTGTGGAACCCCAAGCTAACATGCTAAAACATGCACGAACGGCATCACTAGCTCCCAGGAAGTTATTAACTCTTTTTTCCCTTCATGATGGCTCCAAATGTATGGAGCTAACATGCTAACAGGCCTTCCTGTAAACAGTTTGGACTGCGTGAAGCAGCACAAAGCCGCAGAGCTCGGACGTGCAACGAGCTAACATGCAAACAGACGGAGACAGGCTTCACCAGCTCACAGTAAGAAAATAACTCTTTTTTTCCCCTTCATTATGGCTCCAAATGTACTGCATGTGTTTTTTGATAATTATGTAGGGTACTGTGTTCAGATAGGTGAAGTGCTTGGTAACTGTAAAGTACCGTACATGTACGTGTATAAGTGGCGGCTAGTGTGTATGTGTTTTCCGATGCGAACGGGCGTAGGAATGGAACTCGTTCGTAACTCGGGGAGTACCTGTACACCATTCTCTGTTAGTTCCAGCTCAAATAGCAGCAGCAGCTAGCTGTAGCACTTCTGGTGTAGCCTGGAGCACTTCAGTTAGGATTTTTTTTTCTGGAATAAACCTGTAAAATAAAACTTTTATATAGGAAGCATTTACAGTATTTTCTGGTGTATAGGTCGCATTGTCCAATTATCACCAATAGATTGGAAAAATCCCTAGATAGGTCGCACTGGTGTATAGGTCGCACCTACGTTTAGCTCTGCTGCAAATGTCTGCCACAGGAGCGCACAGCAAGGCTTTTAAGAAGATTAACACTTAAAAACAATTATTTGTTTGATAAAAATTATAGCAAATATATGTCTGAGCTGAACTTTTCCTTAATAAATGAACATAATTGTGAAATGAGCTGGATTTAAAAATTTGTTTCACCGAAAGTGATAACAAGCCATATATAGGTCGCACCTGTGTATAGGTCGCAGGCCTTGAAAGAAGCATAAAAAGGTGCGACCTATACACCGGAAAATACGGTACTGTAAACTTGACAGAGTTATAGTTGTTTTCGTGGTTGGGTGGCATCTGGGGTGGCCAGTCAGATTCAAGGGGTGGTAAGAGCCACCGCAGCCCCCCCGTTTAGCTCCACTCCTGGCTTCAAATTAGAAAAATCAGCTGGAATGTTGGAATTTTGACTCAAAGTCCCAGCACCAAACTGTTTAGGCGTCACTGAAAGTCGTACATTGGTTCAGGAGATATTTTGCTAACAGACAGTGCCCTTCCACATCGTCCAGCTGGATTCCGATCCTGTGACCACACAGGAAGTGCAGCTGTTTGCCTCATGAATCTTGAGCTTCAGTGCCGGAGCTCCAGATTAGAGCTTCCTGCCGAGGCGAACGCTGTTTTTGAAATGTGGCGAACTTTCACTTCCCCGTTCCTGCGGCCGCTGCTCGTCAGCCGAGCCCGTCAGGAGGTCCGTTTGTGTTCTGATCTGATCCGGCGTTTGTGGTTTTTTACCACATCTCCGAGGAGGGACGCTTTTGTTCACACATCTGAGCAAAACCGTTCCCTCAAGGTTTGACCAAACCGTCTACAACTGCTCTAAAAACATCAAACGACCTCAGTTCGACCTTCTGCGGGCGATATGCATTCCTACGTCTTTAGACATGGTTTGGGAGTCGTTCGACGGGAGCAGCAACTTGTGGTTTTTAGCTTTCCGATGCTGCGCTGGACTGTTCAGTCTGCAGCGTCGAGCTCTTTTGGTGTGTTTGTGTTTTCTGACAGAATTCCCGGAGAACTGTTTTAGCTCGGAGCCTCACAGGAAGCTGCGAATGACGTCGAGATGTCGACGACCCAACGCACACACAAGAATGAGCCCCCAGGCATTTCCTTCCTCTTTACTGGGAAAGGCGGCTTTTCTCGCCGGAGTATGGCACCACTCTTTGGCTCCCCGCAGAGCACTGTGGGTAAAAAGCACACCAGATGGTGGACGGTGTGTTTGGTGCTGTGCTGGCAGAGTCAGGGTGTTGGGTTTCTGAGGCCTCGTCTGCAGAGGCCGACGGCGAGGCCGTGTAACCCGAGCCTCACAGTGGCGTCCCAGCGGACAGAAAATGAAAGGAGCACAAAGAAATCTCCACAGTGTCCCTCTTATCACAAACCATGCTCTTCTAGTGTTTCCATTGTACCGTAAGTGGAGCCCACGGTGTCTCCGCGTCCTCACCGGAGCCCCCCAGGACAGAGACGTAAACCTACCGATTGCACCGAGTGGCATCGCTCACCTGTGTCATTTCTCTGGATGTTTCTAACAATCGTGCTCTTTTAGCTGATCACAACGTTCAGCTCAGTCAGGAGGTGGCTGCCGCGACGCTTGGTTTTAGCAACTTTGATGTTTTTCCAAATATTTCACCGTACAGGTAGTCCCCGACTTACGAGCAAGTTCCGTTACTACGACTATCTCGTAAGACGAAAATCTCGTATGTCGGGGACTACCTTTATTTACCGCACGAGCCGCCACTGATACACGTACATGCACGGTAATGAACAGTTACCAAGTTAACAAGCACTTCGCCTATCCTAACACAGCTAATTTTAATAAAACATCCATAAACAATAAAAAATTAATTTCTTACTTTGAGCTGCAGCTTGTCTCGTCTGTTTGCATCTTAGCTCTTGCACGTCCGAGCTCCGCAGCTTCGTGCCAGCTCCACCCGGTCCAAACTGTTTACAGGAAGGACTGTTAGTATGTTAACTCCATACATTTGGAGCCAGAAAAAGAGTTTAATAACTTACCGAAAGCCGTTTCTCCGCGGTGTTCGTGCATCCAAACAAGCTGCGCACGTTAGCTGTTGTTAGCCACCGCCATTAGGCCTGCGCTCGTCAGCCTGTTAGCCCATCCACAAATGGTGTCGGCTTTGTTTCTCCAAGTTAGCTCGGTGTCCCCCGATATCTTAGGCTGCCAGGCGGACATCGAGGCGAGCTCCAGGAACCTCTGATCGGACAAAGCCGGCTGTCGGCTGGAGCTATCTGGCTAAGACTATAAACTCGTGGGCACTGCTGAAAACTGACTGACTGCTGAAAACTGGCGGAAACTGTCGGAAACTGCCGCAAAACGTTGTAAATCGGCTTAAAAATAAATATGTAATTACAATAATAATACTTCATTTATAAAGCCATTTAAAACAACCACAGCTGCAACAAAGTGCTGTACACATGAAATTAAGAACATTTAAACACCAATTTTTTAAAAATTTTATTTCATATTTTTATTAAATACGATAGCTCGTAAATTCGGAACCTCGTAAGTCGATGTGCTCGTAAGTCGGGGACCACCTGTATTTACAAATTACTTCCTCAGAAATAAACTAAACTCTCCCGAGCTCCTTCAAAAACTTTGTTCTAGAAATCAGCGTCGACGTACCGGTAACTTTATTTTTGTTTTTCTTGTGCTGCTTTTAGTTTCTAGCAGTTTTGTTACGTTTAGCTTTTAGCTATCCATTCGCTACTTTTACCTATCTTTTGCCACT